>JAHBCN010009901.1:0-20000 GCA_019359885.1 Listronotus oregonensis
CTCAGGTCTAAACCCACCTTTATATGAAAAGTATTTAGAATTTTACGTAAAATTAAAAGATGCAATAATATATAGGGTGTCCCATTTAAAATAAGGAAGTTCACGGAAAATCGAGTACAAAAGTAAAATATTATTAAAATATAAATTAAACTAAGAAACTTTTATATGGAACTTTTTTCTGTATCATGTATATTTTATGTGATAAGGTAGTGTCCCAAGATAAACGGTACACCCTGTACACGTATTTTCCGGACACCCTGTATAATCGCGCAGTAAGCTGATGTAACGCAAAAAAGCCTTAAAATGGCGGAAAGAGATTTAACAAAAAAAATTAAGACTGAAATTGAATAAATTAGGTTTGACCGATGGAAACATAACCATTATCTTGTTCAGCCCGAGGCACTTTACACATACCTAAACAAATCGAAACGTTAAACAAGTAAAATAAAGAAACTTTTGCGTGTAAATAAACGGTTTTAAAACGGCCTGTCACCAACTCGCCATAATTGTCGCATATACGTATATTTAAAAGATTTAATGATGCCATTACTCAAATTATTTGTTTATGTTATTTCGCTAATTGGCGTAAGTAATGCCAGATTGTTTTTAAATCCTGCATCAGATTTAACGTTATTTGCGTTATGTACCGGATGATGGAAAACTATATTTTTATTTATAACGAAGGTCGGTTTATGGGTGTTAAGTAATAAAAGTTTTTAATAATTTTAAATTGCTTTATTTCGGTATATTCTACAAAAATTTGTAGACTTTATAATTAAGCTGTGTTTTTAATCGTCGCCATTGCTGAAGAGGGTGCTACAGCTGATTCAGTGGTGCAGTCACATGGGCATAAGTTCTTTTCTAATATCTTAACAAAAAAATTATTTTTACAGTTTACAAGTTTTCTTGACTGATTTTTTTTTGCATACAATTTTATTCGGTACTTTTAAGATGTTTTAAGCTTTTATTTGGTATTTTTAAGATGTTTTAAGCTTTAAAAATTTTCTTGCGCGAATTTTTTTTTGCTGCAATTTTTCTTGTTGCAATTTCTGTATCTGCGCACACGCACTTGCCGATTTTTAAAAATTTCTGCAATTTTTTCTTTGTGCAAGCATACGGTGCTTTTTTTTTTTCAGTGGCGTAGCTAGGCGTGGGCGAAGCGGCCCCTCGCCCACGCATCAAAGGGGTCTCTCACGAAGCCCCTTTGAGTGCGAAGGTTACTTTCCTGCACCCAATCACTACCTACTAAGGTTTTTATTAGTATAATTGGAACATTTTATTATACTCATTACCTTTTTCCCTTTTGTATTTCATTTTTATTAAAATTCAATTAAATCAAACATCAATTAAATATTCAAAACTGTAAAGGCCAGGGATACGATAATTGCGCCAATATGGTCGGCATCAACAAAGAAGTAAAATCAAGAATATTGGCTATTAATCCCAGAGAAGTCTTAACTTCTTGTGGCTTCCACAACTGAAATATTTTCTTAGTAGATGCAGCTAACACATCATCCATAGCAAGGGTGTTTTTGGCTTTATCCAAAAATATATGTCCTATTTTTAAAGTCCATTAATAGATGGGAATTAATAAAAGATAAATTGAAGATAAGTTTAAAATCGTTGTCTGATACAAGATGGAAAAGCCAAATCGCTTCCTTAAAAGCGATATTATTTAATTCAATGATATTGTCGATTGCATAAATAATCTGAAAAATCAATCTTAAGATTCAGATAATATCTGCGATTGCGAATCAATTGTTACTGAAATGCTGACTTTAGAATTTATTAGTTCTCTACACGTGTAGTACAAATCTGGCAAAAAGTCAACATAACTTTAAAGTTTCTTTGACAATTTGCGCAAATTTCGTGACTGGATACAAAAATTTTGGGAAAACAGGCTTCAATTATTGTATTGCAAAAGCTTACAAGTTAAAAAAAACAGTTATGAGACTTCTACGAGTTATAAGGAGAAAAGAGTTCGCAGAAAAAAATAATGTTCAGTTATAAAGCTGCAAATGAGTCTACTGATTCTTTTAAAAATAGATTCAGAATTGACTTTTTTATTACAATAATTGATGCAGTAATTTAAGACGCTGACTCGAGATTTACTGCACTTAATCAATATTTCAATAATTTTGGATTCTTATAGGAAATTACTAATTTAAAATTCTTAACAAATAGCAAACTTCTAAAACATTGCAATGACTTAGGTACAGTACTACAACATGGATAGATATAGAATTATATAAACTATACGAAGAGCTACAACTTTAAGCGCCTAATATACCAGGCTCTATTAAAGACGCCTATCATCTTATTGAATATATAATTAAAAATTAATTGCAAACATTTATCCCAATTTTTATATTGCTATTAGAATTATGCTGAGTATGCCAGTAAGTACAGCTTCTACAGTAAGAATTTATTCCAAGTTAAAAATTATTAAAAACTACTTGAGAAATAGTATGATGTAGTACAATTGAAGTAGAGTTAGCTTCAAAAATTAATAACATATATTTAATAAATTATTTCAGCCAAGCAAAAAGCTAAAAGGAATTATTTTTGTAAAATAAAAATTAGATCATACAGATTACAAAATAAATACTCTTTTTTAAGATGACTTATATCATGAATGTCCTGGATTTGCTTTTGTATTTACAAAAATATGATAGGTTTATTACATTGGTTTTAGAAGTAGGTACTGAAAGAAAAGGGCCTCGCTCATGCGACTTCGCCCACGTCTAGATTAGTCCACGCTACGCCACTGCTTTTTTTCTTGCAGCAACCCGGCTATTTTGGTAATTATTTTAGTCACATCTAAGGAACAAACCTCAAAATGTTTTGACACTTTCTAGGCGCCCGGTAGTGAGCCAGGCCAAGTTCCGGCCTGACGCATGTAGTGTGTATATTACACAAAAGGTTTCAGCTGGTTTTTCCCTATCATAACTTTGTTATCGGTTAACATAAAGGTATGAGATTTGATATGTTAATTTACATAAGTATTGTTATTACCTGTGAAAAATTCAGAAAGTTATGACAAGTGTTTTCTTACATATTATATAAAGAAAGATATATGGTCTATAGTTTGAATAGACAGTTTTGCATCCTTTCTTGGGGACAGGTTGCACTCGTGCAGCTTTCCAGCTCTTCGGCAAAATGCCCGTGTCGTAAGAGATTCGAAAGAGGCGAGTTGGGATGGGTGCAAGCACGGGAGCACATTTTTTTTTAAGACGAGTGCTGTATATTATCTAGCCCAGACGATTTTTTGGTATTAAGAATGATATGAAAATAAAAACAAATATACCAGTGCTCCCATTTTAAAATTAAAATACCTACTAGTCATTTTCGGTCAAAACGAAAGTGATACAAAACAAGTAAATAAGTTCAATGATGCATATTTTTATCCTAAAATATAGGAATATTACAGGGTAAAACTACCTTTGAGTGACACCTAATATATTGCTTCTGTGACGATCCTAAGATACCGAAAACCTTGACAATTTGGCACAATGGAAAAGCACAGTGAGCCAAAGTTAAAGTCATGTAAAAAGGAAGCAAAACAAAAAACATAATTATTTTATTTACAGAAAAGTTAATAATTTATAAAATTTATACTTTGTCATCCTATATAATACTCTTACTTCACATAGAAATCGTATAACATTAAAAGCACGTAAGATTTTTATAAATAGCTCGCAACATATTTTTTAACAAAAACATTAACAATCTGGGCTCCATTTTTAAAGACTAATGTAAACAATAATTTGCTGAGATTAAAAACAAAGCTCGCCGCAAATTATTTATACAATATAACTATTGTTGAAACTTTTTTCGTCGGTTCTTTATTTAAGTAACTTTGTAACAATCCTAAAATAGAATTATACGCTGTATCAAATGTTTTATGTAGGACAAAGGGATATGATTTAATTTTTACACTACATAAATAAAAGTAAAATATCTCTATGAGAGTATATTAGGAGTATATACTCACTAAAGTGGGTCACAGCAGGTAGCAGAGTAAATATGTATTTTCGTACTCGCAAAGTCCCTAGGAAAAATCTCTCACCATCTTCCAAGCTGAAATCTATGCAATCGATGTACCTATGTACTAAAAAAGGCCTACGGGGAGCAAGTATCTACATCCTATAAAACTGTTAGGACGCCTTAAAGGCTTTAGCTTTATGCTGCTGTGACTTAAAAATTTCCTGAGGTTAACTAATCACAACAACAGAGTTACTCCAATATGGGTGCCAGGACATAAGGGAGTGGAAAGCAATGAAACTGCCGACCAACTTGCCAAAGTGGGCGCATAGGTCCCGTTTTACGGACCAGAGACTTTTTGTGGCACGACGAGAAGGTACCTACTGAAAGAACTAAGGGAGTGCAAAAAAGAGACTTATTGGAATAACGCTCTAGGCCAAAGAGAGACAAAGAGATTCATCTTAAATAGGCATGATGACTGTGAATATAAAACACTAAAACTATATAACCATATAATGAAACGTTAATAAATAGATTACAAAATATAAAAGAGATAACCTCAAAAAGATGGGAAAGACTGAAAATGAACGCTGTAGGGTTTTGTAACAGGTTAAGCGAAACCGCGGAACGAATACTATGCGAATGCATGGAGTTACCAAGCCAAATGCTAAAATATCTAGAATAAACATTTTTGGCTCCCGAAGATATCAAAAAAATTTGCTCCTTAAAACATCTTCAACTTTTTGAAATTTTTGGGAATAAAGGAGTTCAACTAATTTTGGGTATTCAGAAAAGATCTTCCTAGGTGAAAGCGGGAATAGGGCTTTAGTTGATCCGAGCGACCTCATTCATTACAATACCATACAATATTTTAATACCCACCTATTAATATACAAACTGCTTTTTGGTCATCTTAATTAAGTACATGGAGCGGTTTTACGAATGGGGTAGTTAATAATAATCATATAAAAATAAAATAATAACCTGGAATATCCAACATTTATTTCATGCATTTTCCCCAGTTAGATCCATTTAAATATTGACTTCAATTATGGATCTTGGTAGTATTTTGACTATAAAAGAAAAACATACATCAATTATTACCTATAAACAACTATAAGTATAGTTTTTACAAGTGCTTGAAAAGTTGCGAAAGCGGTGGACTTGCACAGACAAGAAGTGCAAATCGTTTGTTTTTAGTGTTGGTTACTTCTGGTTGTAATAATAATAAAATGATCTATTATAGGTTTGTTCCAACAAGCATCCGGTATCGTTTCGAAAACCCCGTTTTTGAATTGTTTTTTAGTGCGCTTCGACGCATGCGCGGACTTAAAATAGTTTCGTGACGGTACAAAAAGTAACAAACGTTGGATCGCTTTGCGGATCGTTTTCGGCACTGTCAAATCAAAAGGTCAAATGAATTTTTTGTTTTGAAAATATTACCCTACTTTTCTACTTATTATTTTTGTGATCAAAGTTAGCAAATATCACTCATAATATCGTCACTCATCTTTAAAGATAATTAAATTCAATGATGGGCTTAGGAGGTGTAAAAATTATTGCTTTTGAATGATTAAACAAGCAAGGAAATAGGAAATGCTAAAGCACGATGCACGCTAGTCGCCAAATAACAGTAAACATATGAGGATGAAAGATAAAACATGAAACAACCGTTAAAAATAAAAAATCCAGTGCCAAGATGCTCAATGCGCAAGTCAACCCAAACCGTTTTCAATTTAGGCCATGTATCGGAATTACCGTTCTGAAACCGTAACATAACCGATCCCGAATTATGTTGGTACACAAACAGGATCATCCGATAACCGTCACGTCTCTGTTGGAACGCACTTTAATCACTGCGCATGAGCGTGATCGTTCGGTGACGGTTTTTCGACGGGACAAACCTTATATAATACGTTATAGTTTTATTTTATAATCTCCTACAATTTCTTAACCGAGATCTAATATACAACCGGAGTTTTAGGTAAATACAAATTTTAGGACCACTTACATGTTGTTTGAGCTTTCTTTCCCGGTAGATACTGTTCATGTTCCTGGTGATGTAATAAGTATTTACTAGGGTGTCCGCCTGCGCGGGATTGTAACTATTGGCAGTAAATAAGCACATTACAACGGAAAAATGCCGTATCACCGATGATGGCCAAATCTCTGTTTTATCTCTTTGACTATTACATCAATGAACTTGATCCAGCGATGTTTCAAAGCTATAGTAACCGATAAATCTATAAATTATGATTTTGTAATTTCGAGAAGAGCTCATTTGCAAAAAATAGTACTTAAACAAAAAAATAAATAAAAACGCCCATACAATGATTTTTGGGCTGTTTTTGGCGATCTTGTCAGGAAAATTCTCGCGGATAATGTCCACGTCCAGGTTCCACAGCACAGGGGGGTGTTCGGCCATGCCAGTACCACGGAGATGACGTCAGAGCCAGGTTACCGTGCACCAGTTGGTCGCTGAGTCATTTTTTGGTCGGGGATGACGTCCACGTCCAAGTCCCGGAGCACAAGGTGTCTGGGGGTGTTCCCCGCGTGAATTATGGAAGAGTCCTAGGGAGATGACGTTTATCGGCGTTCCTTGGCTCCAGGTTGGCTGTGGGTCAATTTGAATATCAGCGACCTCGAAAACCCCGACACCCCGATTTGAGCCAGTTCTGACTTAAAAGTACGACAAGTTTATCTGTAGCTACAAAAAGAATGCGAGCAAAAAATTTTTGTGGTATAACAATGTTGTCAAATACATAAATATTTAAATTTAATAATCTACCAAGTAAACCCTAAAATTAAATTTACTCATTTACAATAAATAGTAATAGTTACATATTTGTTGCATATAAGACACTTTATTATAATTTCAGTAATATTAAAACGTTCTTTTTAACCTATTTATTTTGAAATTTAAATGTAAAACAAAATATTTTTTTATTAAAGTACTTCTAACCGAAAAATAAGGCAACAACTGCTGTTGTCGAAATACGCAGGTGGCTAGCGCTCTTTTGATAGGTTGAGATGCGTCCGGTGACGCTAACAAGAATAAATAACCGCTTGCTCATTGCTGCGCGATGTTTGATGTAAAAGTCAGTTGCGTAGTGATACCAGGGGCAAGGTTATTGTGTTTTACAAATAAGTGTTCGTTGTGTCGTGTTTTAGGGTGTTATTTTAAAACTTTGAACTTAATAAGTGACAATACAGATATTGACAATGAATGAATATACACGAGGTAAAACCCTTCATAGTCAAACCCGTGAAGTGATTGCCAATGTTTATAGGGTATGTCAAGAGGAATCACAAAACAATGCATTAAAATTGCCACTAAAGCAAATGCTAGAAAGGATTGCAATGTATACGGGAGTAAGCGTGGGTGCTGTTTAAAAAATTCACAAAGAAGATCTTGAACGGAAAAAAAAACAACCCGGATCAGTTACTGTCATCTCCTGCAAGAAAAGGGCCCGTCTTTCTGCGGTCGAAAAAATCGAAGATTTCGAATTTGGCATTGTTAGGAGAACCATAGAAAAGTTTTATTTGGAACTAAAAGTGGTTCCATCCTTAAAAAAATTGTTGCAAAAGCTAAGAAGCGACATCAACTTTGAGGTGCATGTTAAAAACAAATGGATTTTATTGGCGAAAATGTCAAAATAAGCGTAAAATATTAGCGGAAAGGCCTAATATATTGCACTGGCGATACAAATATATTCATGCCATGAAAAAATATAGGGAAGAAGGTCGACATATAATTTACATTGACAAAACCTGGGTGGGCAACGACTTAACGGTAAAAAATTGCTGGCAAAGTGCAGATGTTTTTGGTGTAATAAAAAACATTAGTTCTACTGGTAAGTAGGTATACATATTATATAAGTCCGTTATTTATTCAAAGTTTGTTCTATTCCCACCGAGATAAAAAATTTTAGAAGGAATTGCCATTCGACTAGTTTGCAAATTGTGACAAAAATATTGTTTTAGGCAGATTTATCATAGTCCTTGCTGGATCAAAAAACGGTTTCGTGAAAAATGCTCAGTTAGTACTTAGAGCTGGCCAATGCTCCGGTGACTACCATGGACAGATGAATTGGGAAAATTTCACCAAGTGGCTCACTGAAAAATTACTTCCCAATATTCCCAAAAACAGCGTAGTCGTCCTAGATAATGTACCCTATCATTCTGTCCAGGAAGATAGAGTTCCCACTAAATCTTCTTTAAAAAGGATATGGTTGCTTGGCTTCCTAAGAAAGGTAGTTTATCATTTCGGTTACCGTCCTTATTACTAGCCTTATACAAGTATATATCTTCGGCTGAATGCAACAACTGGGTAACTCAAAATTTGGTGATTTTGAGTTATCTACATTTTTTTCAAAAGATAATTATTTTTTATATAAAGTTAGAGCCCGTAGATCAAAAATTAAGTAATTTTTTTAAAATGTGTTTTTCTTAGACAAGTTGCAATGTATCACTAATAATATTTTGTTGATTTTCTCAAAATGACCAAAACAAAGTTACCCAGTTGTTGCATTCAGCCGACGATATGGTAGGTACTACTAATATTTGTAGGGATAAATCATGATTCGGCATCTAGGAAGTTTGAATTGTTTGAACTTATCCAGGGTCAGAAACCTCCCGGTAATGAAAAAAATTATGTGGTGGACAACATTATCAGGCAATACGGTCACACTCCTTTAAGAACACCCCCTTATATGTGTGAATTAAACCCTATTGAGATGGCTTGGGCTCAAATTAAGCAATTCATTAGAGATCGCAATACATCAGGGGACTTTAGCATCTCTAAATTAAGGGAGCTTTTGGATGAAGCAATTGCCTCAGTGACAGCAGTCGATTGGGAAAAGTTTTGCCGACATGTCATCGACATAGAAAATAGGTTTTTGGGAAAGTGATTATATGATGGAGGACATTGAACCCATTATAATACAGGTTGGGACTGATACCGATGACAGTGATACGGATAGTAATAGTGAAAGTGAAGAGGTTGAAGATGATGAATAAAGTAAGTTATGATTTTTTGGTATTTTTTTTATTTTGTTGCAAAACTATAATTCATGTCTCTTTGATATTAATAGGACCTAAGCTGAAAAATCATTATTAATCAATTAATCATGAAGCTATTTTCTCCATGCAGAAATGAAAAATGGCATATTGAAAAAATTAATTTTGGCAACTTTCATATAAATAGTTACCTACTTAAAACATAAAATTGAACTATTAAAGAATTTAGGTACTATTTTTATCACATTATTTAACATAATAGCACGCCCATGATTAGACCATGTTTTAAAAGATAGTGCTTCCCCTTACCGATGCGTCGCAACTCAGACTCGTCTGTATATCTGTATATTTACAAAGTTATTAAATCTTCCAAAAGCCGTCTCAAAAAATACATTTTTTGATTGCATTTTTGGATGGAGCAATGCAATTTGCGGTTTGTATACGTCACAAAGTAGGTACATTTTTTACAAAAAAATTTTGGAAGCGAATGCAAAAAACCGCATTTCGATCCATCTTAGTGCAAAAAATTCCGAGGTTGAGTGCTTCATTGCCTCGACTAATATGGTTATGTTATAAAAATATGCCAACTGAACAACAACAAAAGTTGATCGAGACCGAGAACATATCGAACTTCTCCCGTACTTTTGAACCCATACCAACAGATTTAATAGGTAAAATATCTTAAAATATATAATGAAAGAAATAAGAGTAGGTAAATGCGAAATATATACGCACATGACCCTGGCTAATAGTCTAGACAAAGGAGTATCAAGTTTAAAACATAAAATCTATTTTTAGTTTCTTTGTGATACACATCATTTCCGAATATTATACAGGGTGTATAATTTGTGTCTAAAAATTCACCTAACTGAATCTTATAAATTGTGTCGGTGACTTAGAACAGTAGAAATTCCTATTACTGTAGATGGTGGCACTATGTAGACATGACATTTAATTACACTTAAGTGCTGCGTGAAGATAGAGATGGGCAACATGAAACATTTCAGCGTGTTTTCCCCCCTATCATAGCTTCGTTATTATTTTAACATTTTGAATATTCAAAAATTTTCGGAGGTAATTTGAACAAGTGCATCAAAATTACCGATAATTTTTAAATGAAATGCGTTTTTTTATTATTGCAAGAGTGTTTTTATATTTTCGCGAAAAAGCTTAGCTTTGCAGGAGGAGGGCATTTTCGTAAAATATAAAAACAAACGATTGCAATTTGTAAAAAAAAACGTTGAATGAAAAATCTGGTTATTTTGATGGACGAGTGTAATTTATTAGAATATTTCGCGAATTAGTTAAGAATTCGAATTAAGTAAATTTAAATCAGAGCTCTCGGTAATTAAATTAAAATAATTGAAAAATCGTATCCAATTACTTCTTATTAATTAAATTACTTTAATTTAATTACTTTCGGAAAAAGGTAATTGTGTTTGGATAATTAATTAATAGGATAATGTAATCGTTATTCGTAATTGATTTTCACGAATCTCAAGTAATTTAATTACTTAGAGAGTAATTCGATTTCTTATAAAGAAATTGAATTATTTAGAAATTAATTCAATTGCCTAATAAATAATTGAATTACTATAAAAAATTCAGTTACCTTCCTTTATGGAAAAACTGCTGGAATTTCGGCTGGCCAGAAAGAGCACCTTGAAACACGGCGTGGTGGACCGCTTTAAATCCGGCGAACGCTACCTTTGCGCCGATTTAGTATTTTCGATTGATGCCTACCGCCACCGTTTCTATATTTTCTTTTTTGTGAAAAAATCTGTTGATGTTTGGGGTAGGATAAAAAGAAATTTTTATTTTAGAGTCATTTAATGTTGAACTTGCCGAGAAAGCAGTTTGAATAGTGTGACGTGCGCGTATGATGCATATAAGTATAAATATTTTATTTGTTTAGTGTATCGTGTTTAATATATTTGTGTAAATTTAATTAGAGTTATAGCTTAAATATTCAATTACTTTTTCTTTTAATTGATAATTGAATTACTTTTGACAAACATGCTGGTAATTGTTAATCGTAATTTACTACTACTTAAAGGAGAAATTGCTAATTGTAAATGAATTACTTTTTAAAAGTAATTGCGACAGCTCTGACTAAAATATTTTATTAAACACAAAATACAAACGTGTCGTCGACAATGTAAGCTTGCAATGCAATTTTCGATTTCTGCAGTGCAATAACCGCTGTAATTTTGCGAAAATTGCACTCCTCTTACGAAAATTTTACTTTAACATATTAGGGAAATATTAAGTTTATTTTTGCAAAAAGTTTTTGGATGATTATTATTTTGAAAATTTTTTATGTTGCCGTATTAAATATAAAATAATAATGTTTTTAATTGGGTAAAAGAAATGGGTGCTAAATATTCATTATAAAGTTTTTATTATTTTGAAATAAGACTCAATCTACAATATTTATAAAAATAATTATATGAGATCATATTTTAGATTCTCACTGAGTACATGCCAAGATTAAGTGTTAAATTTTTTTAAATTTATAAGTCTTTGGCTGGACCCCTTTAAGCATGCAATTTAAGGTCCATGCAATGGTACCCGAAGTCTTTTGGGTCGCTGATCACAAAAAAAAAGTTTTAGGGGCAAAAAGTGGTCCAATTTTTTTTATTCGCAGTTTTTGGTAATTTTTTGGGATTTTTTGTAGTTTTCCCTTACGAATCGTTATGTTATGAAAAAATAGTTCAAACAAAAGTTAAAGAGAATTCAATTACGAACATATTTTATTTTTTTTCTGTTTTTTTTTTCTGTACGTAGAGTAATTGACTGAAAGATGTTAATGCGAGGCCATTTTCTAACCTCTTTTGCTATTTTCTTAAATAAGGATATAGAAACAAAAATCGGCCAGAATCATTTAGCCTGCTTCTTGTTTTTTATTTGAAGTGTGGGGGAAAGGGAAATGTAACGTGTGGGGTAATGCGACGCATGTCGTGTTGTATAGTACTGGAACACATTTTATTCTATTTTTTTGCATATTAATTGTTTCCCCCTACACAAGTTCCTGACAGGGCGTCAATGAAACCAGATAACCCGCCTGCGCCATATTACCCCACTCTCCCCTACAACTAGTTATTTTTTTCGAAATAGGCGGATATTGCGATATAACCGATAAAATCAACAAAAAAAGTTAGAAAATGACCGCGAATGAATATCTTTCGACGTACAGAAAAGACACAGAAAAAAAATGGAAAATGTTCGTAATCAAATTCTCTACAACTTCTGTTTGAACTATTTTTTAATAAAATAACAATTCGTTAGAGAAAGTTACGAAAAACCCTAAAAAATTACAAAAAACTGCAAATAAAAAAAATTGGTCCACTTTTGGTCTCTAAAATCATTTTTTTCTTGATCAGCGACCCAAAAGACTCGGATACCGTTTCAAAAATCCTTGGACATCTGGTGGCATGCTCAAATGGGTCCAGCCAAAGGCAGATTTAGGATTTTTGTTAAAACTTTCAAACATTTTTCCTTACTTTTGGGTATTGCGTAAATTCCAAAAAATAAAATATCCCTTTTATTGCACAAATTTATTTATATCACACGAATAAAATTAATTTTATTAACACTTTATAAATAAATTCCTAGATACTCACCCTGTATAGATCACAACAAATATTACATTAACATAATTTACAATTTTGTGTTCGCGAATTATGGGGTAACCAAACGCAAATTATGGGTTTTAAAAAATGTCGGTTTTAGTAATATGAAAGATTAATAGGAGGTTAGTCATTTAAACATGTCTGAATGGTTGTAGATTGTTGCGGTCAGACCGGCGCTATTATTTTGTGGCGTTTCATTCATAGGTTTTGACATGTTAGGTATCTACTTCGTTGAGATTATTACAGTGACTACGTTTATGTCTATAAGGTCGATCAGGAGGAGATTCTAATACACCTTCTAATTTTAGACCAATTAGTTTATTACCAACTCTTTCTAAAATACTTGAGAAAACTGTAAAAAGTGGAATGATTTCTTTTATTAATAAATATAAAATTTTTAATTTTAATCAACTTGGATTTCAAAAAAAAAAAAATAAATAAAAATACAAATAAAGCAATTTTTTTTTCTGAACATCTTTACTCGTCGTTGAATGATGGTTATTAAGCAGCTTAGAAAAGTAATTTCTGAAAAAGTACGTTTATTATTACGATAACAAATAATAAAAGTATTGAAAACCGATTATTGCTTATTGGCTATTCCTTGCTTTAGAAGAAGGCATTGATGCTGAATACAATATTGAAGGTGTTGATGACATAGATGATGATATGCCTCTTGACAAGTGGCTCAACTTTTGTTGCGTATTCGTGTGTAATTACTTTTTTAGAAATATCTCTGTTTTTTTGAATTATTGATACTTAAACTTTTATTTGTATTAATTTATTTTACGTTTTAACTTTTGGATGACAATTTCACTAGTGTATAAATACCCTCATTTAAAATCTGAAAAATCGAAATTTGCTATCAGATAAAAAGGAAGAAGGGAAAAAGTCACTGGCAAAAAAATTGAAAAGTTTATAGATTTGTTAATCGTGTAGTCCATTTTTACCTCAGTAGCGACTGTATTATATATTGTTAATTAATTATTATTTTGATTTTAAGTTTGTTTTATTTGCGAAATTTTCTTATCAAATTCCATTCGTACTCAGATTTTCAGTAGGACATTTTTTACCTGGTTTTGAATACTTGCTTTCAAAAATTTAACTTGATTCTCAAAAATAATGCCCGGCCAATATTTCCATATATTTGTATTGTTTTTTAATATATTTTCGGAAATATATCTTCAATATATATATATATATATATATATATATATATATATATATATATATATATATATATATATATATATATATATATATATATATATATATATATATATATTATATATATATATATATATATATATATATATATATATATATATATATATATATATATATATATATATATATATATATATATATATATATATATATATATATATATATATATATATATATATATATATATATATATATATATATATATATTTCCAGAAGTTTTCCATCCTCAGGTATGGATCTTTTTTCTTTTTTGAGTGGCTGTATTATTTTTAAATACGAAGAAAGCCACAAATAGATCTCTGTTCAGTTCTCGTTAAATTACTCCATTTATATTAGTCCGAGAGCTGGTGAAAAATTTTAGACCTTGACTTTTAGGTTTAGGTGTCCTTTAAGGACAATTACACAATTTTTCAAAGTTGCTTAACAACCTCAAGTGATCACCAACTCCCCTACTAGTCTGAGAGATAGTAAACAATTTTGAGTAGGTTCTGAGGGCATTTCGAAAATCTGTGTAATTGTTCTTGAAGAACCCCTAAACATAAAAGTCAGGGTCTGGCTGAAGGGTGGTGGCCCGCTAACAACCCTTGATTTTTCTTAATTCAAGGGTGGTAGGCGGTCGCTACTCTTCATCCAGACCTTGACTTTTATGTTTATGGGTACTTCAAGGACAATTACACAATTTTTCAAAGTGGCTCAAGAACCTACTTAAAAGTGTTAACAGCTTCCCTACTAGTCCGAGAGATGGTGAACAATTTTAGTAGGTCCTTAGGCATTTGAAAATTTGTGTAATTGTCCTTAAAGGACCCCTAAACATAAAAGTCAGGGTCTGGCTGAAGGGTAATGGCCCCGTACCAACCCTTAATTTTTCTTAATTCAAGGGTTGGTAGGGGGTCGCTACCCTTTGGCTAGACTTTGACTTTTTTGTTTAGGGGTCCTTTAAGGACAATTACACAAATTTTCATAATGCCCTAAGAACTTACTCAAAATTGTTCACCAGCTCTCCTACTATATTAAAACAAGATTAATTTTATTTTAATGAGTATTATTTATTAATCTTAAATGTACTTAAAAACATTAAATTATTATTATTTTTGATACACTCAGTAAATTTTATACTAGGCGCCAATCCGATAAAAAACATTCCGCGAAATATCAATACTCTGTTTCAAATTGGCGAGTGTGTCATTTGTGAGAAACCTAAAAAATCCCATTATGAAAATTAAATGATTCACGGAACAAGGTATCGAATAAATAGGTGCATTACCATTTTTAGGAATTTAATCACACCCCAGTGTTGCTGCGAAATTCTATCTGCTTTTATTATGTTTATTTAGGTAGAAGAAATTTTACTATTTCTTAACATAGGGACTAAATAGGGCCATATTTGTGGCTTACCTAATATTTAAACAAAAAATAAAAGAGCTATCTTCGTTTTTTTCCTAGAATCTAAAAGGGAACTTAATAAAATGATATCAATTAAAACAAAAGAGATACGACATAAAATAATTATTTTCTTAATGAAACATCTTATTTATTTAATAACACTAAAATCTTGAACTTCCTTTGTTTTTATTTGTTAATTAATACAAAATGTTTTGGTCTTCTAAAAATTAACTAGAATTTTTAAAAACTACGACTTAAACAATATTCGTTGTTTACCAAAGCTTGACCGATTTTTTCGGCTTAACAATGGCTGGCTTTGGAATGTCGATACTGGGCTTGCTAAATTATTTTTGGTTTTTTAGAATTATTACAGCTTCTTATATTTTTTTATATCCAATGGATTTCTTTATAAATAATTTTTGCTTTCGACCATTCTATACTCTGTTGCTTTGATAATGCATCGACAATCCCCGACTTCAACGTTTGACCTCGTTTCGTCTATTTTTGTATCCTTTAAATTTTCTAAAAAGGGACTTAAGATAATGTTAATTATTTTAAACCCAAAAATTGCCTGACACCTTCAAGGAAACCTTAGTTATTACTGTAAAATCATCCCATTTTTTACGACATGTTAAAAAAATATTTCCATTTATTTTTAGTAATTAAATTTATTTTGTTATAATTGGAAATAAATAAGAAATCTAATTCATTGAAACGAGTCACAAAAAAAACTCTTTCAAAAACGAATCAGTAAATAAGAAGTCCCATTACAAAAATGCTATTTTATCTCGTTTTTCTTTTGTTTCAATTACAAATATTTTGTTAGTTTTCTTCAGGATTTTACAAAAAAAATCACCAGGTAGCTATTTCACATTTATTTTTTATTATGTTAAAAGTCAAAAATATGGCCCAGTTCACTCCTTACGGTACCTTATTTGTACAGTTTTCATATACAAGGGTGTATAATTTGACTAAAAAATTGTGGGTAACTAACTAAATTTTAAATTTAAAAATTTGTTATGTGTTTAAATGTAAATAATTGGCTCATTTTTACCCAAACTGACCAATTTATGTACAGATTTATTTTTACAATAAAGGTATTAGACAAAAACTTTTTATAAAATATTTGTGCCATCTTTTCCTCACCAACTTTTAATATTTAAAAGCTAAGCTCGATTTTTTACCTTTTAAAATTGATTTATAAACCAAATACTAACTTTAAACTTTTGGAAAAATATTTCAAAAATTCTTTCACAAAATGGTATTAGCTAATATAAGCATTTTCCATTTATTTTTCCATTTCTGTTCTACTTAATTTTTTTTATTTAAAGCTAAACTCCAATTTTATTTTTTTAAATACTATAATACTTCACCTGTTTAAAGTTTTTTGATTGTCATAAAATGTAGGGAAATAAATTTTTACAAAGTTTGAATCCATTTTCATTATTTTTTGTCGTTATCTTTCCGCTCTTTTTTAATATAATAAAGGATTTTTTGCACAAAATTGAAGTTTTTCTTAATATCAAGTTTTCGAAAAATTGTCACCAGTAAAAAGCAAAAAAAGTAGAAAAGTGCAAAATCATCTAAACTTTCTAGATTGTCATGTCGTTCAGCATGATATTCCACCGATTAAACTAATTCGAACACCATTAAAATTATAGACTTATTATATCTCATATTCAATTACTTTTAAATGTTTAGCACGTATAATTTACTAAACTTAATAACATATTTACGGTATTACATTAAAAAAAAAAACAAATTAAAAAATAAAAACTGTAATGCATTTGCCTTTAATGACCCCGTTCAAACAATTATACTTCCTTCTCTTGCCCACCGATGACCTGTAGGAGACCTGCTCCTCTTTTATAGTTATTGGCACAGCTTTAACTCCGAAGAGTTAATTAATATAATTTTCCCCCTAACAGCTTCCAATAAAGCAACACGAAATGCATCCATTTAAAGTCAGTCAGTTTATTCGTCTTTCATCCCTAGAGTGTCTATACTGTGAAATATGTGTTGTCTTCTTTCCCCCCATACCTCCAAATCTTTAAGACTTGTCCTAAAAACTGTCTTCTAGTTTACTTAAGACACCCACGGTTCAGCTATGGAAGCCCAATGCTATGGCCTATTCGATCAAAAAATGTTCCAGCCCGCTATTCCAATTCCACGATATTTTATTATATGTTGCATACTTACACACTGAGTACCGTCGTCGTCTCATCAACCCTTCCAAGGGAATTACATGTTTCGTTGTCGTTTGCGCCGTATTTATTTCGATTGTTTTGCTTTGTGTTATTTTATTTTGCTGTTGCAGAAGTTTTATTGGATTGATAAAAAGTTTCTTATTTTAGTGATTAGTGTTTATTAAATTGTGACTATAATTTTGTGTTTATTGTTTGTTACTTTTAATACCGTAACAAAATTACTAGATGTTGTTTGGTTTTGTCTTGCAAATCCAAGGGTAACATACCCGGCATTTTTTTACTTTAGATAGGTATTTCTTATTTTAAAATAAGGTGCTTCTTATGGGACACAACGTTAGGTAACCGAATAAATAATAATGTATCAATTATAAATTATAGAAAATGAAAATTTATAGGCAATAGCAGCGAGAAAAGTAAGGTAATATTAACTATCTTTTAGATGAATACCACAATGTTTGTGTATTTCTGTGGATCATTAAAAAGAACATAGGTTTACACTTAGGTATTTCTGTGGATCATTAAAAGAACATAGGTTTACACTTTTTAATGGATAACCAGAATCTTAGGATCTTTTACTGCATTCGGTGTAGATATAGATTACCTGCATGAGGTGACACTATTTTATTGTACTTTTATACAAATTATAAATTTTTAAAATATTGTATGACCCTAAAACACAAACAACCAGTTCAAATTATGGTAATTTTTTACTTTTCTTGACCCTTGCTAATTTTGATGATTTTTTTTTACAGAGGCGCTGATTAAAAATCTAAAGTAAGTTTTTTCCTTAACGTTTTATTTTTCATATATCGATCCTTTAATATGATAATTAGATTAAACTAATTTACACTATCTTGCCCTTCTTTTATCATAAAATTGGTGATAAGTCCTTGAAAATATCATACAATGTTTGAAATTTATTTCAAAAAATCGTGATGTCATTTATTCCCCAAAAATATTCTATTATAGTATAGTTTAATAACCAACAATTTTGTGCAAAAAAAAACAGTGAAAGTATAGTTATTTTGAATTTAAAGTTTATACATGGTAACAAAGAATTATGGAAGTCCGGACCTGACCTACTATGTATTGCGCAAACATCGCGAGGCCCATTTCCCTATTCCCGCTGCCCTTCACGCCTAGACAATTTTGTTCTACAGCATTGGTCTTCCATATACCTTCAAACTTCCTTGTAAAAAAATACAACAAATTTTAAATTTAATCTTTTTTGATCTTTTTGTGTTTTATGCTTTTACATTTCTCTGACGATGACAAATAGAAATTATTCAAATATTTTAAGTAATCGTAGTTCGATGAGAAACCTATAATTTTCGAGGAATCATTCGACTTAAACGGAAGTAACACAATAGCCTCCCACTTATAAATATCTAAAGATATATGTGTCAATATGAAAAAAATACTTTTTAATTGACTCATTCCGCACAAATATATTTATTTATTTCACATCATAAATAAACGGTAATATTTACTTTTTAATTATTTCTTTTGTAACCTACTATTTTTAGATTTGAACCAATTCACTTTCATTCATACAATACAAAGATAAGAACTGCAACTGATAAAGGTACTTCGTTCATTTATACCGCCTTATCGCTGTATTATGAAACTTTCAATGTCAATGTCCTTATCAGACAATTTTTAACACTTGCTTTGTTGTGAATGAACTTAAACCGCGTTTTTTAAATGTTTGTTTTCTACAAGCGTGCGGAATACTATACGTTTCCCACTAATCTACATGCGGAAAATAACACTATTCCGCATAGTATATATATATATATATATATATATATATATATATATATATATATATATATATATATATATATATATATATATATATATATATATATATATATATATATATATATATATATATATATATATATATATATATTTCGGTTAAAAAAAACCCCAATATCGGATAATACTAAAATTACCCGGATAAGCTAGAATTATCCAAGCATAGTGGATAAACCTACATATTTTTAAATTTTCGTTGTATACTAGATTTATCCCGGGTGATACTAGATTTCCCCCAGAGTGCTTGGATAATGAAAATCAGTTACTTTTAGACATCGTGGGACAATGAGTGATTTAACATTGTTGTCGTGTTTTAAGGACGATTTAATGAAATGCTCTGTGAGTTAGTGTCGCGTAAAGACTCAAATACATCTTGTAGAAAGCTATGCAATACAGTGAGTTTTTAAAATCAGTAAAAGAGGCGAAAGATGCAAAATCTAAATCGGCATTACAGTACGTTTAAAAGGTTTGATGTTTGTGTAGTTGGTGGTGTTGAAAGGCTTATTGCTCCTGTCGCCGAGGGTGAAACAAACATAAGGTATTTTGCCAGAGTTGAAGAAGTTTTTGATATTTTACATGAAATTCACCTGGCAATCGGGCATGGCGGAAAGCATCGTATGATGAACAAGTAAATAAAAAGTACAAAAATATAACACAGGAAGTTGTCATGATATACTTAAAACTTTGTGTGGCATGTCAAAAGAAACAGAAGTCTGTTAAAAAGGGCATC
>JAHBCN010009901.1:27500-33570 GCA_019359885.1 Listronotus oregonensis
ACAATGCCTTTCCTATTGATCAATTCCGGCCCTTTTTTTTTTTTTCGCCTGCTTTAATCGCTCCAGTTGTTGATAGTACAGTGTTGAATTAATGGTTTGGCCAGGTTAAAGCAGTTCATAATGGACAATGCCTTTCCCAAACCCACAAATACCCCAAACCCCCGTAAACCCCGTTTCCCCTTTTTAAACCTTTTTCCCGGTTGACACCATTTTTTCGCCATTATTATCATATGAGATCCACTTTTCCCTTCGTAATTTTTTAAAAAAAGACCGATTCTTTTTTTTTTGCGCATTCACAAATGGAAACTCGGTCCTTGAATTTTTCATTGTTAGTTTATGTGGAATCCAAGTATCGAGCTTGTTTTGGTATTTATACTTATGTAAAGGGTTCAGAACTGGTTCGTGGTCGATGTCGTGAAAAGAAATATGACGATCTACGGTGATTTTTTCAAGAATTTTATCGAGATGATCGGCCGACCAGGGCGAGGTTCATCTTTAACGAGCAAACCAATTTTGACACTGGCGTTCACTTAAGCAGTCATCACCATAAACATCACACATTTTTCTTTTCGGTAGTAGAAAAGCAAAATGTGTCGAAAATGATCATCTGGAACCTCCATTTTTAACGCGCAGTTTGTGCGATGTAAACAATAACGCTATTGGTTTACCTAGAGACTTTAATTTCTTAAACGCGCAACAACATAACTTCACTGAATAAGTGTAGGAACCAATTTCTTAGGTGAAGAGATTTTCAGTGCGATAAAAGGAGATGTCAATTTAATAGGCAAAGGCTTGAGCGAAATAAAAACAGACAGAAAACGTGGGGTTGCCGATTTCCCCTTTCCCCCCCAAAACCCCAAAAAAAAAGGGGGGGAAACCTCCCCCGGACGGGCTGTCAGCTCATTGGCATTTACGATTATTCTTAAGATTCCCCCAAAAATTTTTGGGTTTTTTTTTTTACGACCTTACAAAAAAAGGGCAACCCCTTAGTTTTTAAATAAATCTTTATAAAATAAAATATTTTATTTAAATTTAATCAAACCACTAGCGTCTAGACATACCCCGGATATTTTGGCTCACGAGCTTCTTGACAGTGTTATAAACTAAAAAATTAAAATTTAATGTGTAAAGTAATAATTTGGGGTCTTTTCTAATATAGTCGGAATTATACTCTTTTTGTAGTTACGTTATCCAGGTAAAAAAAAAAGGTTTTTCCCGTAAATTAATAATTAGACATTTTTGTCAATCAATATTGGGTTTAAAAAAATTTACTGTCGCGTTAAAAAATTTTCCCAATCTGTCTTTTTTTTTTTGTATACGTTCAGAAATTAACAAATGATGATTTAGGGCTGGTTGTACCAAAAATTTTTTAAGGAACCCTTTGCACAAGGTATTCCTTAAAAGGGCCCAAAAAAGCAATCTGATTGGCTACATTGGAGATTTAAGGAACAAATAACGCTAAGGGTTTTTTCCCCCACGGGGAGCTTCACGTTTAAAAAAGCTCCTATACAGGAGCTTTTTTTCCCCCCCCACCTGCCTGACGCGACCCCCGGCTCGAGATTGGGGGCGTAAAGGGCTCTCGTCCCCCCGATACGTGGCGGCTCCGCTCTCCGTTTGAAAGCTCCATTGGACTCGTTGCATTTTGGTGTTTTGAGCCTTCCTCTCCCTAAAAGGGGTGAGGGACCCTCCCCGTGTGAAAGGAGCCTAATGGTTCCTTAAAATTGTTGGGGCAACCGGCCATTAGCAGTATATTATCATTTTTACATTCGTTTTCACTTTCAATCTAAAAAAAAAAAAATAAACAAACGCAGCAGAAAATTTTTTTAAAAATATTGGTTTTTTTTAACTAGAAGAGGAACAAGTTTGAAGCGCAATCGCACTTCAAATTGAGAATGTAATACAACGGCAGTAGATGTACCAAAACTGAGCTTACAAAAAAATTTTTAATAATAGGAAGAATGGTATAATTTATTTTAACCTCAGGGGGAAAAATTTTTTAAAACTCATAATTTAATTTACTTGTTTATGAAAAAAAAAACTGCCTGGATGAATATGTTAACACATCAACATGTAAAATATATATCCCCAAAAAAAAAAATACAAACTCAAAAAAAACAAACTATTGCATTGCCAAGTTAATGTAATTGTAACATTTGGTTAAATACTTAAATGACGATCATGAAATAAAATTTTCAAGCACACAAAAGCTCAATCAGTCTCGTCAGTATTGTCAGAGTCCCAACTTTTAAAAAAAAAAGATATTGTCTTCGTCGTCGTCGTCTGCGTTAGTCGTAATTACAAGTGGCGGAATATCAGAGGCATCCCCCCTCGTATTGCCTCCCAAGCCCTTTAATTACCTTTTTTTGTATGAATTACATATTTTTTTTATTGATCTATAGAAATTTCGTTTATAACCCTTTCCCATGTAGCCAGAACTTCTGAAGGTGACCCCTTAAGATTGGAAATATATTGATCGTATTTTCGTTTACATTCCGACCATTTTTTTTCAATTGCATTAAACTGGCAATGGTATGGTGGCAGTCCAAAATTTTGTGTCCTAAAAAGGTTTTTAAAAAATTCATCAAAGGGGGGGGATTTTTTTTTATTAGGGGAGTTTTTTGCGCGCAATATTCCATTTTGATCTTTCATGGCCTTTTCTGGAAAGTTAATGTTCTCTTTATTCAACCATTCGATCAGTCTCTGCTTTGTCCAAGATTTTCTCGGGGGGTTTTTCTAATAAACCAGAATGGTAACTTGCATTGTCCATGATTATTAATGACTTTGGTGGAAGATTCGGAACCAGCTGAGTTTTTAAAAACCCCCTTTTTCCCCCGTTTTTTTCCCCCTTTATATTGTCATGATAATCCCCCCTCTTTAATCCCCCTTTTAAATATTAGATCCGCACCCTTGATGAAGCCATCTTTGGTTCCGGGGGGGACCACAATATTTGTCCTTAAAAAAAAATAAGTTAACTTAATTTTTTTTTAAAAATCAGAAATAGGTAATGTTCCATCACATAGTACTTAAAGTCAAATTCCCTCATAAAGCCCAACCTTTAAATTTTTTTAACAAAAAAAATTAAAAATTTTTTGGTTGTTTGGGAGAAATGGGAGGTACGCCACGTGGGGGAAAGTCTCCCAGAAATTCACTGCGAAGCAATATTATGAGCTTCAAAATCTTTTAATAATCCTTAAATACGTCAAATTAATATTTTGCTTTCCCCATGCTATATATTGCTGCACTGAAATTTTTCCCCAACCATCCGCCAGAGCCCCCTCGCCTGACGATTCCTAGCCCTTATCGTTTTTACTTGAAAATGCGTTTTTCCCCAAAAAAAGTCTAACCTAACTAAACCTAATCAACCTAGCCTAACCTAATTCCCCAAAAAATTTTAAATAACACAGTATTAAGCCCTGCAAACGTAAACTGCTAGGACTCGTCAGGGGGTTTGGACTCGGGGGGATGGTTGAAAATAAAATTTTTCCCCTATATTTCTTACATTGCTTCGCTGCGATTTTTGAGAGATCCGGGGGTCTTTAAAAAGGGGGGCCCTCATAGCTCCCAAACTACCCCATTGGACCTATTTTTTAAATTTTTTTTTTACTTTTATAAGCTGATAAAAATATGTAACAGGCGAAATTATAAAATTTACTAAAAACCCCTTTTTTTCTTAAAAAAAAAAAAAAAAAATTTTTTTTTCCTTCACTGTTTTTTTTTTGAATCCGAGTCCCCGGTATCATCTTGCCAGCTACTACGAAATGATCCCTTGCTAAAGATCCACGTCTCGTCAATGAAAACTTCAGTAAAACCTTCCGAACCCTAAATTTTTATTTTTGATATACCCCCTTTAAAAAAAGTTTCTTTTATGAACAATCTCTGGAAAATCCATTAAATAATTTCTATTATTAGTTTTTTTTTCCCCCCGGGGGAAACCTATACTTTTGATCCATCTTCTTAAAAAGTCGATGGAAAATTCAAAATATTCAAATTCTTCCCTAAACTTTTGTTTTATTGTTGCCAACGTAACATATTTTTTTTTTGGGGTACATAGCATAAATTGTGTCCCGAATTAAATTTTTCAAATATGTTGAAATTTTTGGGTTTTTTCGGTGCGGTGCTTGGAAGACATATTGGAAGGGGTAATCCTGGTCAAATTTTTTTCCCATTCTTCCTTATATTTGCTATCGTCGTTGGGCTCAATTTCGTAGCATCTGCCCCCTTTTTATTTTTTTCAGTTTGAAGGGCGATTCCGTTTCGGACTTTTTCCTTTTTCCCCCTTTAAAAAAAAAAAATATATTTAAAATTTTGCTGCGTTTGTTCATTATATTATTATTATATCTTTTTCTCGGCATTTTTTTTTTGCTTTTTTTAAAAAACAACAAGTTGCCACACCAATGTTTTTTTTTTTACAGTGACGGATACTTTACATAACCAAAAAATATAAAAAATGAATAATGATCAGACACCCATTTTTTTTAAAAAATTTTTTTTCACCGCTGTTTGGAATATACTAAAAAAGATAAACAAAAAAACGTAATTACAAATGAGTATAAATTGGACTATACGTCCCCGGACTTTTCTAATACGTCTAGCATTTTCCGCCTGAAAATAAAAAGCCCCCTTTCTAGCCAGAACTAACCATGACCGACTAAAACTTAGGGCTTTTTTTGTCTAAATTTCCCTACATAGAAGTTATTAAAAAAATTTTTTTTAATTTTTTTATATGGTAGAAGTTAAAATTTTTTTTTAAAAATTAATTATATTTTCCCCCGGGGTTTTTTTAAAACCTCTTAAAATTTTTGTTCTTCTATGTAGGGAAAATTTTTGACAAATTAAAAACCCTGGGGTTCCCCGGGTTTGGGGTTTTTTTCTGGTTTAAAAAAGGGTTTTTTTTGCCCCAAATTTTATTTCAGACATGAAAATGCGGGACGTATGACCACCAAAAGACCCCAAATTATTGCATTAAAATGTTTTTTTTTTGCCGATTTTTTCCCCTAATAAAGCATGTTTCTGTATAAAAAAATGTAAAAACTCGTGAGCCAAAATATCCGGGGTATGTCTAGACGCTAGTAATCAAACCAACAGCATACTGTTCATTTATTAATAAAATAATTAATTCCGTTCCTGTAGTGAATGACAACAATGGCATATCGAATAAAAAGGTTGTTAAATTTTTATCAGACTTAAGCCTAAAAACAAAATTATAACTGCTATTCTAAAAGAACCCCTAAACATTCAAAAAAATTTAAAATTTATCGTAATCCTAATAATAAAAAAATAACTCTAAAAAATACACTTAAAAGCATTCTTAATTTAATAAATGCTCGAAGACATTACCTTGCTGAGCTTCGCAACACCCGAGCCGATTATAAAACTCCGCCCTCAACAATACCTCCGGTGTAATGAAGTTAGTAATGTCGAAATTTTTTAACCTTAACTCAACTAAATTTACAGACCTCTCATGTAGATACCTGTAAATTAGTTGAGTTAATTGGCCCCACAAAAAAAATCAACAGGAGTCAAATCCGGTGACCTTGCCGGCCATGGTATAGTACCTCTGCCACAAATAGTCCGTTCAGGGAAAGTCCTAGTGAGAAATTTCTGAACTAGCCTTGCGTTTTGAGCAGGTCAGCCATCCTGTTAAAACCAAATATTCTTGAAATTAACATTTTTGTTCCGCACAGCTGGTATAATTTTCTTTTGCAGGATTTACAAATTAGAATATTTATGTTGTCTTGCTCGATAAAATAATAAATACCTATTATTAAAATAATAAAGTATCCTTAACCATTCTAAAATATTAATATGTTTTACAAATTTCTTTTTTTTTGCTAAGCGCATAACTTTTTTTTAAGAAAAGTTTTATGAAATGTATGATTTTTAAAACATTCCTAAAAATTTCTAGTCAATATATTGTATTGGAAGTGGGGTAGGGGGAAAATTTTTATCGTTCTCTTTTTAATCTGGGGTTATACCATATGTATCCTACCTATTACATTAAAATTTGGGTCCGAAGCCCTTGCCTTTCCAATCCCGTATAGAGGGACGGGGGGCAACGTGACAAATGTAG
>JAHBCN010009902.1:0-33524 GCA_019359885.1 Listronotus oregonensis
TTTAACTTACAGAATCTTATTTTAACATATTATAAAAATTCAAGTAAATTATTAATTTTAGAAATATTTTTAAATGTTAAATAAACCGAATTTTTAATTTGTAATACCTTTTGGCTAACATTTACGTAACTTTTACAAATTTCTAGGTAATAATTAACGTTATTAGGCAACTTTAATGTCAATAAATGTTTTTTTATAGCCAACTACCATTTTTATTTAATGATATTACTATTGAAATAGATGCCAAAATGAGTTCTCAACAAGAATTTTGATGGGGTTGTATTTAAAAAAATGTTTGTTTTTTAAATCTGCATCTAACAATCTAAAAATATGCAGGAGGTCATATTAAAAATAAGAAAAATAAAGTGCTTTAAAATTTGAAGAGTTTGACACGAAATTTTGGACACCCTGTACTGTTCGATTAAAAACATGACTGAGCGACTGATTTAGTTACCTAATAAGTTTTCCTTTAATTCTATTAATTAAGCACTAATGGTATTTTAATTCATTTTTAAATTCAGTGATGCGAAACAATTTTTTTTATTTTATTTATTTTTCTCTAAAATCACTAAACCGATGTTGACAAAATTTTAGAGGAAGATAGATGACCATAACGGGTACCTAAATGTACAAAAAAATACAGAGCATTCAATCTAAAAAAAATGCACCATCGTGACGTTACACTTTTTTGTGACACCCTGTATAACCAAAATTATTTTTCTGAAATGCACCGTAGGTTAAAGATAACGTCTGCTAAATATAAAAATTTTACATTAATATATAAATGAGCTACATAAGACGGGAGGTGAGCTGCAGGACCCTGTATATTTGCAACTACTGCTTGAAATTAAAAACACTCTTATTATCGAAAAAGCGGGCCTCATTAATGACACCGCCAATACATTGTGACAGTAACACCTGTTTAGGGGACCGTCGGGGGCGCTAACGACAATCCATTGTCGAAGCACTAATGGCCTTGCCGAGGGAGAGATAGCGTTATCTGTCAGGACCAGCCGCTTCTCAGAATAGGTCCAGGAGCTCTTAGGAGTCCTATTGCGACGTCCTATTTACATCCTTTCACCTTTGTACCGTTGGGAAATATTGCCTATTTTTACTTCGCTTAACAAGTTTTCGCCATCCACAATGCCGGTGAATTGCATGTTCTCGGCATAAAGTGGTATGGATGAGAATTCTATACGATACGAGACTATTTTGGCCTACTTGTAGTATATTATACATTACAGGTTATTTTTATGTGTTGGTTATTTAGATATGTGGGGTAACTTAAAATTTCTTAATATGTTTAAGGTACTAGGACACTTTAAAAGGCTAAAAAACAGAAATTTACAAAAAAAAATTCTTAGGAGTTTTAATAATTTAAAACATATTTTTTATACAGGGTGATTGGTAAGTAGAGGCGTAAAATGAAAACCCGAATTAATTTTTTAATTCTGAATCGAAAACCAAAAATACTTTTTTGCAAATTTTCCTTCGTTTCCAAGATATTTCACTATAAAGTTTTGCCAAAAAAAAATTAAATCACATATTGGGTGTCTTAGTTGGCGCTTTTAAACTATTACTTAATACAAAATCAAGTTTGACCTTTGTCAAAAGTTAGACACTTGTTAATCCTGGAAAAATCACAAAAAAATGTGAGTTCGCTAACAAAGTATACGGTGATATTGTTTATGAGTATGGTGATTTTTCCAATAACAGATTGACAAGTGTCTAACTTTTGACAACGGTTAAACTTGATTTTATATGACGTAATAGTTTAAAAGCGCCAACTAAGATTAGCGACACCCACAATGTGATTTAATTTTTTTCTTTGGCAAAACTTTATACTGAAATATCTCGGAAACGAAGGAAAATTTGTATTCTGTTTTCGGTTCAGAATTAAAAAATTAATTCGGATCTTCATTTTTTGCCTCTACTTACCAATCACGCTGTATATAAACTATTTTATGTTTTAAAAAACATTTTGTTTAATTTTCATTTTTTAAAAACATCCACGGAGCGTCAAAAAATCGCCAAATTGTGATAAACTGGCTTACAAAACAAATTAATAAACAAACCGCGACAAGGTTTTTTAAAATTGGTTCAGTAGTTCCGGAGATTACCTAACTATTCGCAGTTTAAAAAAAAAGAAAAACGCTGACTAGCAGCTGCGTGAGCAATTGCGTACAGCTAAGAGCATGCGCACACTTTAACTTATTTTACAGTGTTAGAATTCGAATAATGCAGTCACAATACAACCTCCTTCCGATTTTTTTTCTCCATTATGACAGCCTAAAATGGCTTGTATGAAACCTAAGAACTAGGCATTGTAGGTGTTGGGTTTTTAGATGTTTCGAAGTATCGAAACCTGCATATATTGCATTTTCACAGCATCTTTTAGAAATCACTATATTGCCACCACGGACCTTATACAAATAACTACTACCTTTGCACTATTCCCGATTAAGGTCTGTGCAATGTCATTTAGAGAGAACCTACAGAGTTTAACGTTAATTTCGAGTGTGTTCTGTGCGTTGTGGGCACAGAACATAGTGTTTACTGGTGACGTATATAAACTTGGCTAGCCCAACTCAAAAAAATATGACAAAATTGGGGGCTTTTTAGGTGCGCAATTGATAAATTAGGTGCACTAAGAATTTAAATAAAAATGAAAAAAAATCTGTTGGTCTTTTTTTCATGTTTCGAAAAAATTTAGCAGATCCATAATCAAAGATTTTTTTTATTATTATTAAAATAAATAGGATTTAAGTGCTTATTGGGCGCTTTTAGGAACTTAATAGAATAAACAAATATTTCTCTAAATTAATTAAGACATTATATTTCTTCGAGATTTCAACCGGTACAATCTCGATTATGGCGAATGCGTAAGGATTTTTGCATTTTGACAAAAAATATGCATTTTTTATCCTGCCGATCCTGGTCAAGATACTTATGAGATTATTATAGTCATATTTTGTTGAGTCCCATACACATAACGACCATCATTATTTAATATTTTTTTGATGTAGTGATAACGCCCTCATTTCTGGTCGATCATGGTTAGACCTGGTTGGTAAAAAAGGCTTTTTATTTGGTTGGTTAATTTTCGCAAATTTTATATTTTATTTTTCACACATTTTAAAATTTTTTACAATTTTGCTCACCTGTGTGCTTTTATTTCCCCACACACAATGCATATTCTGTTATTTTTTTTTCAAAAAAATCTTAAATAAAAACGGTCGTAATATGTATCAGACCCAACAAAATATGACAATATAATATTTTTATAACTACCTTCACTAGGATCAACAGGATAAAAAAATACATATTTTTTGTCAACATGAAAAAATTCTTGCGAATTCGCCATAATCGTGGTTGTACCGGTTGAAATTTTAAAAAAATATAATTTTTTAATTAATTAGCACCTAATTCCTTTCTACACACAACATTAAAAGTTTTGGACCCCACCTGTTCTGTCTTCACATCTTTTTTTTTTTTTAATTATTTTTTTTTACTTTAGTTTTAAGTTACTTTCTAATTATATAGAATTATTATTCATACGCCTTCAGTTACACTGCTTTATGTTACAAATTTTATCAATTTTATTAATTCTAAAACATGTCATGTCCCTGTATTTAACTTAAAAATTCGGGTACTTTTATTGCTTATCAATGCTATTTACTATCCTTTACCGCACCATTTAAATTCTCATTTGACCATCCCTTTCTTCTCCGTTTTACCTTTTATACAAAAAAAAATGCTAAGTACCAATCTACGATACAAGGAACCAGTATCAAGAAAGCTGTTACATGTAAATTTCGATTTAAAAATATGTAACAATGTGTTCGAATGAATTCAGTTATTTTGCTACTCAGTTTATGTCACTATCGGCATAAAGCCCTGACAAAATAAAACACCTAATGCCTTGAAACTAACCTGTTTCTCCAAAGTGATTTTTCTTTACTCGATAGGGGTTCGAAGATTTCTTTTCAAGCACAATAGCGAAATTTGTATTAAGTATTCTAGCTCCCTCACACTTTTAATTGCTTGACACAACACCAAGGCATATTTATGTGGCCTGGCGTCCACCTAATTTAAAAATAAAAATAATAATAAACTAAATTAATTTAGAACTTTTTACCACTCAGACCTAAAAATTTACACTGTTTCTCATACCCGATAAGCCAGCCTTACGGCGAATTCTCAACAATTATATAAATCCATTTTCGTTGGAGTGGTATAGGTTGTTGCTGGTTTAATTTAATTAATCTGTACCATTGTTTTGACAGGTTATGTATAAACAAACCGGCCAAAACAATGGTACAGAATTAATTAAACCAGCAACCCATACCACTCCAACGAAAATGGATTATATTTGTGAGAATTCGCCGTAAGTGGCTTAGGTATGAGAACAGTGTAAATTTTTAGGTCTGAGTGAAAAGTTCTAAATTAATTTAGTTTTATTTTTTATTTTTAAAATCTAGGTGGGACAAAATCTGATGTTGTAGCTTAAAAGTGAAGCTAAATACAATACAAATTTCTATTAAAAAATCTTCGAACCTTCAGAAAAAGCATTTGGAAAACAGGTTGATTCAGGCATTGTTTTTGTCAGCTGCCGATAGTGACATAAACTGAGTAGCAAAATAACTGAATTCATTCGAACACATTGTTACATATTTTTAAATCGAAATTTACATGTAACAATTTCCCCCCTTTCGTACAAAAAAAAAAAAATCTAGAATATATATATATGTATATTTTTTTTTTAACTAAAATTAAGTGAAATATATACAATAGTATTTGCTAAAACACGTCTGTTTATTAGTCTTCCAAATTCACTGGATCCTTTAGGTCCTTAATGTGCCAAATCCCTTTTGAATTTCCAAACTCATCCTGCAATTCATAAGTCCATGGAGAAACACGTTTACGAATAGTAAAGGGCCTAAATACTCGGGTTCCAGTTTTCGTGCGAAAAATTTCGAAGCGTCTGAGAGGGCGTAATTTTTCCGATAAACTAGCTGATTGGGAAGATATTCTACGTGCCGACAACGCAGATTGTAACGCTCGACGCTCTGCTTTCCCGCCACCTCTAGGCGTAACCTAACATCGTCAAATATCTTACCCATCACTTCTGAGCGGCGTTTGACGCTAAGTTCAGTTTGCTCATCTACTTCTGGGATATTCTTCTGCTTATATTCATCCCCCAATAAAATGATTTGTCGTCCAAAGTTGACAAAGTAGGGACTAAGCTTTGTAGTCTCATGAGTCGAAGTACGAAGTGCGCAAGCTTTCTTGTCTATGTTAACATCCCAATCTCTATGATTATCCGAAATGTACATGCTCAGCATACTTTTCAACGTCCGATTTACTCTCTCAGTTGGATTTGCTCGAGGATGGTAGTTCGCATTGAACTTCAGTCGAACTTTATAATTTTCAGCCAGCCTCAAAAATGGTTTTCCACGATATTGTGGTCCATTATCACAAAGAATAGTGGAAGGAACTCCGAACAACAGGAAAACGTTCTGTTCGATAAAACGACAAACCGCTTCTGAAGAGGCTCTGCGAAGTGGACAAAGGAGCGAAAATTTACTGTGGTAGTCTGTCACCACTAACAGAAATGTGTGTCCTTGTTTTGATCTTGGCAAGGGTCCTAGAAGATCCGTGGAAATAACTTCCCAAGGTCGTTGAGGCTTAGTATGCGTGACCATTTTCGCTTTTGGAGGTCCGGTCTGTGATTTGTGCTGTAAACAAGTTACACAACGACTGACGAATCTCGAAATGTCGTTCCTCATCTTAGGCCAATAGAATTTCTCAGCGATACGTGAAAAGGTCTTGTATACGCCCATGTGCCCCGACGTGGGTGGTTCATGAGCATCTGCTATAACCTTTCTTCTATCTTCCTTGGCAACCACTTTCTTCCAGTTGTCTACTTCGGGTCCTAGTTCAGGGTAGTTACACCTTACAAACTGCACAGTCCGGTACCACTTATTCTCCACCCGGGAAACTTTAAAGGTTTCGACTTGACTAATCCCATCATCTTTATATACCATTTATCTTTCACTGGCGGTGAGTCAGTATCTATTAATTCAAGTTTCGGAACTGCTCTACTAAGCATGTCCGGAACAACGTGTTCTTTGCCCTTCCTATAGATAAGAGTAAAATCGTACTGTTGCAACTGTACCTGCCATCTCGCAAGTCTACCAGTGGGTTGTTTCATGTTTTGCAGCCAAACCAAAGAATAATGGTCAGTAACAACAGTAAAACTGACAAGATCCAAATAGGGACGCAACTTACCAAGTGACCATACTACAGCAAGACACTCCCGTTCTGTAGTAGAATAGATTTGTTCTTGCCTGGTAAGGCTCCGACTTAAATAGCTTATAACCCTTTCTGTGCCATCCGGTTGTGGTTGTGTCAGGACTGCTCCAAGTCCATATCCAGAACTATCACACTGGACAACAAAGGGTAGTTTATAATCAGGACAGCTTAATACTGGTGCTTGAACCAAACATTCCTTAATTTTCCTAAACGCTGATTCGCACTCCGGAGTCCATTCAAACCTTATAGATTTTCGCAGTAATGCTGTGATAGGTGATATAGCTGTAGAAAAATCTTGAATAAACCTTCGATACCAAGAGAAGGTGCCCACAATACGCCTAACCTCTGTAACACTTCTGGGTGCTGGAATTTCCAACATGGCTTTGACCTTATCAGCATCAACGTGCAAACCATGCCTATCCACTACATATCCTAGATACTTCATCTGAGGCCGGCAGAACTGGCATTTCTCTCTACTGACTGTCAAATTGGCTTCTCGAAGTCTCTTAAATACCTCTTCTAGAACTTTAAGATGAGTTTCGAAGTCCGGCGTCACTATAACGATATCATCCAAGTAAACAAAAACGTGAGGTTCTAGATCTGCTCCAAGCACATTGTCGATTAGCCTCTGCCAAGTAGCTGGTGCGTTATGCAGACCAAATGGGAGGCGTTTAAACTGGAAAAGGCCTCTATTTGGCACAGTAAAAGCAGTGAACGGTTTCGAAGATTCAGCGACAGGCACCTGCCAGTAAGCAGATTTAATGTCTAGACTAGAAAGATATTTTGCATCTCTCAATTTATCAAGGGTATCGCTGACTTGAGGCAACGGGTAGCTATCTCTATCCGAGACGCTATTAAGTTTGCGAAAATCCACGCAAAATCTCTGCGAACCATCTTTCTTTTTCACCATAACGATCGGTGACGACCAAGGGCTTTTACTGGGCTCGATAACGCCGAGTTTAAGCATCTCTTCCACCTCCTTGTCTATAAGCTGTTGCATAGCTGGTGAGACACGATAATATCGTTGCTTAATAGGTCTTGACTTGGTTGTTATAACGTGTTCTGCTTTGTCAGTACATCCCAATCGATCGGCCATAAGTGTAAAATTCCTATCCAACAATTCCTTTAAGCGTTCGTCTTCCTCTGTAGTTAAAATGGTTTCTTCGGACGTCTCCACCGCAGCGATTTCAGGCAAGTCGGAGAAAAACCATTCATCACGCCTTAAATCTGGCACGATACCCATAGAGCGCCAAAAATCAGCCCCTAAAATCAAAGTATGAGGCAGATCAGGTATGACTATAGTCTTGATTAAGCGAACTCTATCTCTTACTCTCATAGGTATTTCGCAAACTCCAATACTAGAACATCGTTGTCCATTTGCCACTCTACAAGTTGGGGTTTGACTCTTGTCCAACTTAAATGATAAACTTTCCACTAATTTCCAACCAGTGCTTCCAAGAATTGTACGAGAAGCTCCAGAATCCAGTAACCCAAGAATCGGTTTGCCTAATACATCTACCCTAAGATATGGCCTTTCATCTCCTTGCGCATGTTCTAAGACAAAGTCAAGTATTGGACGTAGACTACAATTGCTTGCGCTCTCTAAGTCAGAAACTTGACCTAGGAGCGCCTTCCGGCGTTTTCCGACCTACAATTAGGACAAGTCTTCACAGTCACTCCTTCCTTCTTACAACGGAAACAGAACTTTTGTTTCGGCAGCGCGCAACCAACAGCTCGGTGGCCAGGTTTCTTAGAACGAAAACAGATAACTTCTTTATTTTCCGAAGTAGCGTTTGCCTCCTGAACCCGCACGGTAGATATATTTGGTTCTTCATCAACATAAGCCAAGTCTGGTTCCAACTAATTTCCACGCCTGGGAGGCTGTGCATAGCTCTCAACTGATTCTCTCCGTTCCTCCAAACGCCTACACAGTGTACGGAGTTAGCTTATTGAGGTAATATCAACCAAAGCTAGTTGGCTTTGATAAAAAGGTGCTAAGTTCCTTACGAGAATTTTCAATCTTGCTTCTTCCGAAATTGGACAAGTAAGTCTCTTGAAATAACCTGACATCACAGCTAAATAAATTCCTATACTTTCCTCAGGTCCTTGAGTCCTCTTACGAATTTCTTCAAACAATTTCTCGTTATAATTGGTAGGTTGAAACTCCTCACGCAACAAATTAACGAACTCATCCCAGGTGGAAACCTCGCTTCGATAGGCTATATAGAATTGATATGCCTTACCTACAAATAAATCAATTTCTGAGTCTAAAAGCACTTCTTTCGGAACATGTCTGGCAACTCGAAGTTCCTCACACTTCTCCAAGAAAGCACTAAGAGAAAGTCCCTTCTTGTCTCCTGAGAACTGAAGATTCCATTTACTTGGGAATACTGTCCGGGTAAAAGTCGTTCTTGTGTTTGCTATCGCCGTATTCGGGCTAAGAGCAGAAGAATTTGCTGCTTGCTGTAGATTTGCAGCAAAGCTTTTCTCGCCTTCATCTTCGGTATCGCTGTCATCCTCTTCCTGGAGCGCACTAGATCCACCAGCCTCGTTCTCTAAAAGATCCAAGGAAGGCGGAACTAACTGCTTGCTTCCTTCAAATTTCTCAGCCTGATCAGTCAGTTTCTTTAGCAAGGTAAGAGTCATAGCAACCCATTCGGATTTACTCTTTGCCTTGGCTGGAGGAGATCCCGGATCCATATTATCAAGCCTGTTCAATACATGCGAGAGCTTTGTTTGATACTTTTTGAAACTTCCGCTTTTTGTACTCGCCGAAAATTTAGCAATAGCCGTGTCAATTATTTAATCTTCCTGTCCACGACTTCAGCATCTTCGTCAAAAGAATATGGGTACTCCGGATACTTTATACTTTCTCCAGTTTTCTCCATTTGGTAAGTAAGTGTCAAGCGATGCCTCATCTCTTCACAATTACCTCCAGCAATTCCTCTGACGGCGAGCTCATACGTAAGCTCATCCTGAGTTAGCCTGTTGACGTGTATTTTTCGTGACATGATGGAAAACTAATATTTTTCACAAAAAACGGGCACTATTCACTCACCAAACGGTAACTTCACTTAATTCGAAAAGAAAACAAAATGTACACGTTCGCAAAAGCATGTGCAGTATTACCCCAAATCTCAACCAAACCTTCAGGACGTAAAAGAGAAATCAAATATGTAAAAAAATTCAGAAAAAAAAATAGCAAAAATAGCAAAAATAGCCCCACGTTGGGCGCCAATTGTTACGTTCTATACCCTATTGAAGAATTTTAATGAATTCTTAAAGTACCACCTAAAAATATTACCTACCCTTAAGAATGCGGCCAACGTAACATGTGCTCGCGACTGCTAGTCGGCGTGGGAGTGGGTCAAATCTTGACCAGGGCGCCACTAGTTTGTACCTATATAAAAAATTTAAATCCGCAAACCCAAACTAGAAGGTCCTCGATATCAAGAATCCTTAAGGGTAATTGATAAAAAAAAAATAATAATAAAAGCTAAATAAATAGGTAGGTGAGGTATTATAGGGCAATAAAACACCGTCTGCTTCTGTTAGACAATAAACACATTTATTGGGCGCTGAGTTACTTGACCAAACGGTAAGTAAATGTCAAAAAAAAAAACGGTTTATAATGAGAATTTTTAAAATATGATAACTCGATATTAACATTAATTCATAAATTGGTCCATATGATGAAAATAAAATTTACAATGGAGCGTATAGCGTACATAACCTAGACTAAACCATACAAGGCAAGTATCCCATAAAAATAAGCCAATAATGGTCAGATGGTGTAATTTAAACAAGGCTTTGACACCGCGGAAAATATTTTTTTATTTTTCCTTTTAAATTCAGTACATCACGATAGCAGGTCAGTAGAAGTCAGCCATTACTTTATAATCTTCCATGTGCCTTATATGGGAAAGCTAGGCTACCGCTTTATAAAAGAAAAGTATTAAATAAACAGTCAAGTGTATAACACGATAAATTTTCAAAAAAAAATCATAATACTTCAGGATCAAAGTAAGGTTCAATGTCAATAAGTTACAAAATAAAAAAAAAACAAAAAAAAATCAGATTAGGTAAACCTTGTACGCGTGTACCATGGTATACGGGAACGCAGTATTACACACCAATATGTATCATTAATTTATCACTAATATTAAAAATGAATCGCTAATAATAAGTCGACAATGCCGCAAAATAAAGAAACAGACATAGTTTCATGTAAAAGTAATTGAGGAAATTTATAAGTAAACTGATTATTTTAAGCATTCAAATTGAATAAAGAAAACATGTTGCAACAAGCATGACCATAATTGTTTAACCACTGCTAATTGCAATCGGAAATTAATATTATTGCAGCAAGTTAACCAAATAAAACGCTGAAAGAAAAATAGGAAAAAATGGCAGTATTAAAACAACGCTAGTTCATACCTGTTACCTAAGAAGAAATGGAGACAAAAAAAAACATAACCAGTGATGGGACAATTCAAAATAAAATTAACTGGTAATTTGATTATTAAAACAATTTTTATCATTTGATTATTCATGTAACAACCATATACAAGGTGTCCCAAAAGTAATGGGACACAGAGCAACAGCAGGTTCTTTAGGTCGAAATAATGCAATTTACGTAAACTTGCCTTATCCCAAAGTTAATAATTACTAAGCTACAGGGTGCCAAACTTTTAATTTTGTTTTCTTTTTCTCGTTATAGTTCTTTAACTAAATGACATAGCGATACAAAATTGGAGATATGGGGGTTGTTTGAGGCGAGAAATTTAAATTCGTCCTTGCTTTTAATGTTGCTAGTAGAGGGCGACAGCTACGGCCTACCCCACTTGTTTTAGATGGCATACCTTTTTTAATTCTTAGTATATTGACCTGTATATTTAAAAATAATTTACCGTAATTCCCTCTGCATTAGAAATATACATTTTATTTATGTCTCTAGGAGCAACTGTATTTGAGATAAACGCAACCCGCAATTTTCTTATGGAAATTAGGTTTCGGCCAATTGTTCTCAAACTTTGCAAAGTGATAGTTCTCAACATGCTCATCAAAAGTCTTTGAGTGCACAAAACCCGAAAACTCCTCCAACTCCCCCCAAAATCACCCTTATAGATCACTGAGGATTTTGGAGGGTTTAGGAGAGTTTTCGGGTTTTGTGCCCGTGAAGACTTTTGATCAACATGTTGAGAACTATTACTTTGCAAAGTTTAAAAACAATTGGCCAAAACCCATTTTCCATAGGAAAAATGCGGGTCCTTTAAAGTGCGTTTATCTCGAAAAGAGTTGCTCCTTGAGACTTTGATACCCTGTTTGATACCCTGTATCTTAGTTTTTATTAACATTGGGATAAGGCAAGTTTACGTAAATTGCATTATTTCCACCTGGGAAATCTACTGTGCCTCTGTGTCCCATTACTTTTTTGAGCCACAATAGACCGATCGGTCGCGGTGGAAGGGTGTTATACCCACTCACTTAAACCTACCCATTACTTTTGGGACACCCTGTATTTTCTTGTTTTTGGTCTTTAACAAAACGCCTGTAATAACTATTAAATTTTACTAAACATTAATCCGGGGCTTTTATTCTCGAACCTATAAACAATTATAGCACGTAAATACCGGAACTTTGCCTTTTATTTGTTAAAAAGCACATTTACCTTAGAGAACGCATTCTTAGGAAGAATTAAGGAAATGAGCAGTCTAAAATCTGTATAAACAAGAATTTAGATATATTATTATTTCTTCTTAATCTGGTATCAAATTTTAAATTATACCTAGTAATAAAAAAAGTAACAGTTCATAAATTTTTATTAACACAATATTTTTTTTACAAGCGTGAGCAAAATACTTATTTTCTGCACGCACTCTAACTCTCAAGTACAATATAGTGCATTCGCACTTGTTAGGATAATAACTATTTAACTAGGAAGAGCAATGTGAAAATTTACAAATAAATCTTACTTAGATTTAATTAAAAAATATTAAAAAATATACCAAATCAATCTTTTTTCAGTTCTAAAAGGAATTAGGTTGTCTATTCTCATAGTGTGATCGATGCAAAAGCATGTGACAAATTTTTTGCCCACTTGTCAATAGCAATATATCTTTCGATATCACAATTTTCCGTCATCCGCAACACTTTATTTACTTGATCAATCTTGCCCTTTATGTACCCGTCCAAAATATAGGATACCAGTAAATTCTCCACTTCTTCCTTGTCTATGCTCAACTGATCGCTTATAAAAGATATTTTTACATTTTTATACGGTTTTATCAGTCCAATCAGCGCGTTCCCTCGGACGTATTTAAGCAGCTGTTCGAGATGTTCACGGATAAAAGGGTCGGCCATTAGAGAGTCCTGAAATTAGAAATTTTTAATATGGGATCTAAACATCAGTTTTGTTTGTTTTAATTATCTAGAATACGCTAAATATATTTTTAATAATTTTAAACAAATTGTGAATATTTTGTAAATGTATTTAATACCAGCTGGTCTGTTCTGTTAGTTAAAATGCAATTTTTAAAAGATATATTCGTTTTATAATAATGTACTTTAAATACAGTGTTTTACTAAAATTAGGCAAAGATAGTCAGATGTAACCACCATAATTTTAGATTTTTACCCTAGAATTATTCTCGTATTAGCATAATTAGTTATATGAAAACTTATAACTCTTGTTTAGGGTTTAAACTGACAAATATAACGAAAACTTAACTAAATTTTGGCATTCAATATTGTAGGCAATAAAAACCATAGAGGGTGTACGAAATTCGAGTATATTGAGATCTTAGAATGTAAAGGAGATAAATACAAAGATGGGCAAATTGGATCAAAGTTGCGTAATTTTTATATCTACTTAAACGTTGTTTTTAATTTAGAAAAGATTCGAATAATTTCGAAGATATGAAAAAAAAATCAATCCTGAAAATTACATTTTATTCTTTCCTAGCGTTATTAATAAAGATACTTAAAAATAAATTACCCCAAACATTAACAGTTTCATTTTTCTATAAGATGGCATCATCATTTTGTTATTACAACGTTTTGCATTTTAGGACCATCATCAAGTTTAATACTTTAAACACAAAATTGCATTTTTAATATTTTTTAACATTCTTTGAATATCTGGTTCGATGATGTATCGCAACTTATCAAAAAATTAGATTAGATATTAAGAATAAATTAAGGACCTCGATTTTCGTTAACTTTAACTTTTTCAAGACTCTGACCTGCTATATGAAATTAATTAGTTTTAAAAACTAATTATAAAAAAACATGAAAATCGCAGACAAACACTTGAGGACCTGTGGACAAATCCTACCCTGGAAATACCTGCTTATTGTTTTTTATTCAAGGTTCTTGGTATTAAAAATTTAAAATCAGTTGCTAAATTCCACCAACCAGTTTTCTAACCGGGCTAATACAAGTTTTAAAGATAATTTAAAGATAAAATGGAGTTTATCTGACTAATTATAAAAAGGACCCATTAATTTTTTTAGTTATACAATTTCAAAAATATTACCTTTAATTACAAAAAAATAAAATCCGTACCGCAAGATAATTTACTAAATACTAGGTTTTTTTCTAAAAAAATATTTTGTTTTGTTTGATTTAATTATAAGGGTATTAAAATCACTCGAGAACCTAAGTTCGGGTAATGTTTTATCGTAATTTTCATTTAGTTACTTAGACTCCGACGCAGATACTCCACTGAAGTATCATCTGGATACAGTGTTATTTTGGTAGCTTTAATAATCTTGGATAATTCGTTAACATATATAATCAAGAGAGGTGGCCCCAGTACGGAACTCTGCGGAACTACAATATCAATAGCGTGTTCCTTTTTTCCAGAAATTATTTTATTCGTTAATGCAGACCAAAACTACCCATATACAGGGTGTTTCCTAATGTGGGTAAAAAAATGAGGGCGTATTCCAGAGCCCATTCTATGAATAAAATAATTTAATTTTAATATTCTTTAAAAATTTGGTTTTTCAATACTATTTTAAATATCCTTTTTTAGATTTCGGTGAAATTTAGCATCGTTATTTGTAGAGATAAGAGGTTAATTCGTCCTTAACAAGATACAAACTGTTGAGTCCAGTGTCGGCTCGCGACGCATTTTAGACAACATTATTGACCAAAAAATGCACGCCACTGACTTTTTTAATGACTAAATTTGTTTGAGGATAAACATCCAAAGTAAAACTTTTTAATTTCTTAATTTTTTTGTGTTTTGAAAACAATAATAGAAAGGTCTTTATTACATATCCCTGGATCACACAATAACGGGTTTAAACTATATTTTTTATTTTAACAACTTTTGCGAAATTAGTCAGTGGCGGAGATATTAGGTTTAAAATACTCTGTATCTTGGAAACAATGCATTTCCGAACAAATGATTATATAAAAAAATTTTCATATTTTTTTATGAATACGCACCTAATTTTTTTCTGCGATTAGGAAACACCCTGTGTAACACCCCCAAAAGTCTGAGAATACAGTTTACAGTAAAAAAACTTGCTAAATTTTAGACAAACCTTGTTTTTCTGGAAAATAATAACAAAATCACCCATCTTGTTATTTTGGAACGCGTTTATCAGCAAAGTTAGGGCTTTTATCTCCGGATCATTAGCGTACGGCTTAGCCTCTTGTGAATCGAACGGGTTAATTGCGCTTTTCATTAGCATGCTATTCAAAATAAGGTATTTGAGACAATTTATCCGGCGTGGATTGCCTGATTCGTCATAGTTTTTAAAGGCTTCAAAGAAATCTGTATAGGCTTTCTCAAATTCTCCTGCTCTTAAATGCATTTTTCCACCTAGAAAATTAATAAAATTTAAAATATTAATGTGTCATTACCTTTATACCTTTAAAAATGCCGACAAAAATGTTTGTTTATTTTCAGTTTTATATTGTCATTATTTAAAACAGAAAACCGGCGTTTTAAAATTTGTTTGAACATAACCGACTTTATTCAACACCTGCTAGTTATAAGAGTCATTATTTGTGCCAATTTGGGCAGGTAAACTATCAAATAATACACTAGTGTGTTATAAACCACAACTCAGTGGTGGGTTATGGTTTACAACTCACTCTCTAGTTGTAAAATATGCAGAGTTCCCCATAATAGACTACCCATTTTAATTGCCCAGTAAAATTGTTAAAACTTAATAAAACTAACCTTTTATTACACTTAATTACAATTCACTCTTTGGGATTTATTATAACATACGACTTATCCAAACTTTTAAAAATTACGTCTTTTAAGTAAGTGCCATTTTGCACTTTTCAAGATTTGACAAGAAATGATTCGTGACACAATGAAGGAAAACCTGATCTATTCACCAGACCTTTTCAGAAATTCGGACTTTAAGATCTTTGATGTTTTCTGGACAAGTTGCAAAAACCTTTGACTTTAAATAGCCCCACAGAAAAAGTCTGGTGCAGTTAAGTCCGGGGACCTTAAAAGCCAATTTAAATCCCCAAATAGTGAAATAAGTCGGCCATTAAACACTTTTCGCAGAACTCTTTTAGAGTTTTTAGCGCTATGTACTGTCGCTTCGTCTTCTTCTATTACTCATGTTTTCACGCAAAAAACTCGTTGTTGAACTGAATAATCCATAATAATTAAAACTTAACATTAAATTATGTGTTCAAACTTAATGATGCTTCATTAGAAAAATGACCTTTCGCGAAAATCAATTTTCCTAGTTTTGTGACAGGTGCCTACTTGATTAATAATATGTTGATTCAAATCCCAAACGTCATAGAAGATAATAATATAAAAAAAACGAACTGACTTATCTCACATAGAATTTATTTCAATATCAAAATAGGTAGTTTATTATAGGGAACCCTGAATATACAGGTATTTAAATTAACAATTTAATTAACAAAATTAACAAGGTTTAAATACGCAGCAATTTGCGAGGGTATTTTTGACATAGCATTTATACCCACACACTGATTTGTACATTTGCCATTCTTATAAAAGACAAAAAAGCGGCTGTTGCAAATGTTTTTTGGTCGCAAAGAAATCTATTTTTTACACAAATCAACAGAGTTTATTGGAAATCCTTCTTTAGGAATAGAAAAACTTCTTGTTTTTTAGTTTTTGTGTCTGGCAACACAACAGATAAATAATTTCCTTTATCTTGAAAATTTTTCCATTTTTAAATATGTTAACTTATCACATTCTATGTAATCACTGTAATCAAATCTACTTTCATTAGTAAATACTTACTGTCAGGGGCCTGTCGTAAAAAGGTTTCGATTTTATTTCTTTCGAAAGTTTTGGACTTTTTGAGTTTGTATACTTCAAATTTACTTTTCAAGAAACTAGTTAAGTTTTATGGCAACCAAAAGCAACCTACTTGAATCCGAGCTTGAATGCTCAAACTAAAGGTGAATTTACACTGTGCAAGCAGCTGCAGCATAAACACCAAACTTCAACGCAAAACGTCAGAAAATAAAACTTTATAGATGCCGCTTTAAATGAGACTTATTAAACAATACTTGTTAGTTTTTTTTAGTTCTTAGATAAAACCTGCTGCTCGTGTGTTATGATTTCCCAGTTGTTGGATAAGACATTGTATGCTACTCGTGTGTTATATTTTCTAAGTCACTTAAGAAATTATACATTTTTCTGCACTGACTTATTTTCAACATAACACACTAGTACCATAAAAAACAATTATATTTACAAAGAGTGTAAGAACCAAAATATGTACTTGATTCATCTTGTTTTTGTAAGTGACACGACAAATTACAGGTATTTTTAAAGCTTATATAGACAGATATCACTAGTGATATCACAAGAAGTTAAATAATTTTCGGAAATATTTTCGAACTTATGAATGTGATAAAAATCATCCCGAGTCAAAGACTAAGATAACTATCTAAAAATATTCATGACCGAATAAAGTTTCCGGATTTAATTTAACCTCTCGATGTATTCGGTAATAAAATTCTACACAAAATTGTGTTTAAAATAATTTTAACATTGATATCCACTCTTGTGGTTACACGGTTATGTCATTTTAAAACTTACTACATATATGTTTTAATTTTACATAAACTCCAAGTTACTATAAGGGGTGGATTTTTTTAGTTTTTAGTTTATTTATTTGGGCTCAAAAATAAAACCAATTATTCCAATTTTTTTAGAATTTTGAACCATCACGTCAGGTTTTTTTTTAATTGCGAAAACCTTGAATTTACGTTTAAGGTATAACCTAATGTCCTCAGAAAATTGTGAAAAAAATCATACATGGATTTTTAAAGCTGCTTAATATTATAAAAGAGCTACGGATGTGAACCGTGTGATTTTAACCTCAAATTCAGGTCTTGGATATGATTAAAAGTTGAGATTTCGTCCAAATACTCTGAAAAAATTCTCACAGGATGTTTCTAACATCCTGGACCAAATAAAAGTGCAAGGAATGTGATTAGTGTGATCCTTACCTCATATTGAGGTTTTAGGAGTGACCAAATGAACCGAATAACCTCAAAAAATATGAATAAATCATTAACAGGGTTTCATATATCAACTAAGATCCCAGATGTCCACTAACCATTGGAATCTCGTGGAGTTTTTTCGAGGTGATTAAGACTGTGGTTTTTTGGGTCAAATTAGTTCATCTCCCTCAGTCCTTTTATGATAACACTCTTGCTTATTCTCAAAAGGTCTGCAGAGTGAATGCCGTTTATGTTTTTTTTTTCTCCGTTTCTCTTTTAAGATTTCAGCAATTTTCTGCCATCATTGTTTCACCCCACAGTCCCTAAAATCTTCTTTTCATATCTTTCATGTCTTAGTGACATCTCCCGCCTTGCTCTTCACTGTAATCGCCAAGCTTTTCTGGAAAATAATTCTTTTTATAAAAGGGCTAAGGGAAATGAATGATTTTGACCCAAAAAAAACACAGTTTCAATCACCTCGAAGAAACTCCACAAGATTCCAATGGTTAGTGAACATCTGGGATCTTAGTTAAAATATATAACCCTGTTAATGATTTATTTATATCTTTTGAGGTTATTCGATTTATTTGGTCACACCTAAAACTTAAATTCGAGGTAAGGATCACACTAATCACGTTCCTTGCACTTTTAATTGGTCCAGGATGTCAGAAACATGCCGTCAGAATTTTTTCAGAATTTTTAGAAGATATCTCATTTTTTAATCATATCTAAGACCTGAATTTGAGGTTAGGATCACGCTGGTCACATTCGTAGCTTTTTATCCTATTAAGCAGCTTTAAAAATCCCTGTATGAGTTTTTTTTTAGAATTTTCTGAGGATATTCTATTTATTAGGTCATACCCTCTTAGCGACCCCAAAAACTTGTAGGAAGTATGCCAAATCCGAGTGGGAAATTTTTGGATTTATTTTTTGTAAAGCTATGTTATATTATGTACACTTTATATGATAAATTTGAGAGCCCCTTTTTTTGATATCGATTGTAGTGGCGCAAATATACTCTTTTTTAGATAACATAGCTTTTTATTTTATAATATCTATGATTTGTGTTACTACAATTGGTAGAGAATTATAATGTTATTCTATAATTGTCAAAAAAAAATCATTTATTAAATCAAAAAATGTTTCCTATAATTTGCTGTTAGTTACCCATCGTAAAGAAAAAAAATCTGACAAAATAGATGCGTTATAATTTTAAATTATTATAATAATTTAGTGAGTTATTTATAAATAATTAATAAAAATGTGAAAAAACATCATTTTTTCTGTAATCTTTAAGGTCTAAAGATAAAATTTCGATATTAATAACATAAGTAGCTTTTGAACTGTAAACAAAAGAAAAAAAAAACATATTTTTGTCACTCGCAGTTGCTATAAAAATAAATATTTTTGATGTTAATTTATAAGATTTTATTTATAAGATAATCTTAACTATTTAAAGTATTTTTTTCTTAGATAAAACATTATTCAACTAACTTTATATGGCAGCATGCCACTGAAAACATTAGAAACAGTTCGGATAGCTAATAAAAAAATAAGTATATCATCTAACTTAACACATCCATACTTTGGTGCTTTGGAAAGGACTACAAATCATTTATTATCATTCAGTCCACAAGCGAAAACCTTGGACCTTATTTTTCATAAAAAATAAAATTGGATAACACCTTTATGGGCCCCAAGGGAAACCTAAAAGGCACGCTCGCCATCCTAGTTGCAAAGAATATATTTTAGTAACACAAAAAGAAAGTTGATAATACTTTAGGAAACTTAAATAAAAATGTGTTGACAATGTAAAGTTTTACCGCATTCCCGAATAACGCTCATTATCAGCGGATGTGGAACGGCAGAGCGGACTCTAAGGGATTTTTCGTAAAGTTCCTTAAGTTTTTTATTGTTCTTCTGTTCCGTATACATCTGAATTTCTAATGCAAAAATTTCCAGCATCTGAGTTCCTATAAGAAATAAAAATGGATATATAAGATATATTACCCACCATTTATGAAAATTTCATAAATATATATGCACAGTCTCGAAAATAGGGTGTAAATTTTTTTCTAAAAACGAATGGTAAAATAAGATGTACATTTCTAAGAATACACTCTGCATTTTATTATACTTTTAGACACTTCATTTTTAATTTAGCTAATTAGTATACTATAAATTCAATGGCTCTTTTTGCAGCTGATGTTAAGAAAAAATAACGAGTTTAATAGTTTTTAAAAACTGTGTTTTCCTACATTATTTGAAAAGATGTATTTGAATGAATTGTACGTTGTCATTACTAAGTACTTACTGTCTTTTTTTTCTGGGGTTAAAAATGTGCAATTTTAAAAAATAATTTGTCTGCAACACGAATTCAGTAATGCAGGTAAGCAAAATAAAACAATACAATGAAAAAAGCATTAAGGCTTGCAGATTTTCACCTTTTTTTAGAGTGGCAGATGAATACAAATATTGTTGTAGGAAAATACTTTATACGAGAAGTCTGTCGGTAAAATTTTTCGTATATATGTGGGTGTCCCAGAATATGTGGGCAATCTCTCGGAATCTAATAGAAAACCTAAAAATATTATGACAAGTTCCCGTAAACTTTTTTCCTATGAGCCTTCCCTACGGAGATACAGGTACATAACGGAGGACCCTGGAAATCGGTTTTTTTTAATAACTTTTAAAATATTAAGCGTAATTAAATATTTTTTTAATAGGATGGTTATTAGATAAGTCTTCTTAAAATAAACCCATTAAATCATATTTGGCTTATTTTTTAAGGTTTGATATAGATTAATGTATGATAAAGGCTCAACAATACCATTTTTGGATAGCTTGAACCTTAAACAAAAAAAAGGTATTCCTGATTGACATCGATAAAATCAACTGTTTACAAGAAATAAAATGGGTGTTTTCTAATTGTACGTCAATATTTAAGGAGGCAATTCTTGGGTTCATTTTAAGAAGTAAACTTTATATAAACGTATGTCCTAAACGTCTTAACTTTTGAGATACAGGGTGGTAAATTTTTTAAAAATAAATAATTTATTATTAATATCTGTAATACCACTTTTGATATTTTAATAAAATTTGGCATACGTGTACTATGTATTAAGAGTCATTTTTTAGTGTACCACATTTTTTTTTATTTGCCAAAATAGGCAGGTCAAATTCTGTACAATGCCACTGTTGGAAATAAAAAAAAATGTGGTACACTAAAAAATTCTTCTTGATTCATAGTACATTTATGCCAAATTTCATTAAAATATCTAAAGTGACATTACAGATATTAATAATAAATGATTTATTTTTTAAAATTTTACCACCTTGTATCTTAAAAGTTAAGCCGTCTAGGACATACGTTTATATAAAGTTTTTTTCTTAAAATGGAGCCAAAAATTGCTCCCCTAAATATTGACGTACAATTAGAAAACACCCTATATAATGTAAAAAAAATACCAACCATGATATTTTATTTCTCGTAAACAGTTAATTTTTTTGATGTCAATTAAAAATACCTTTTTTTAGTTTAAGGTAAAAGCTATCCAAAAATAATATTGTTGAGCCTTTATCATACAGGGTGTTTAAAAAATTGCTATTATTGTGTTAAAGCTAGTCCGTCCCTGGTAAACTAAATAAGCCAAATGTGATTTAATGGGTTTATTTTAAGAAGACTTATCTAGTAACCATTATATTAAAAAATAAATTACGCATAGTTTTTTAAAAGTTATTAAAAAAACGATTTCCAGGGGCGTCCTTTATGTACCTGTATCTCCGTAGGAGGGTCAAAGGAAAAAAGTTTATGGGAACTTTTTAGGTTTTCTATTAATTCCGAGAGATTTTTCACATATTCTGGGACACTGTATATATATATATATATATATTTATTTTAACATATATAGAAGAGAAGAAACAGAAAAGTAATAACTCATAACCAACTTACGCTTACTAATACTAATTCTAAATAATCCCCTTTAATATTGACGGGTCGACCGGTTGGAATGGGGAAATAGTCTTAAGATTTATAATTAAAATTTTAAAAGTTTTAGTAGTACAAAATTTGGCAACGGAAACCCCACAATGTAGATTCAAGTAAAGAGCCTCATACATAGATATGTTTTTGAAATATAGCAAAAACTTTTAAGTTTTACGAAAAATATGTTTGCCAACTAACCTTTATGTGGATCCATATCATTTTCATCGCATTTACAACTATTTTTTAACTCCCTTATTATGCCAGCTAACCGAAAGTATTCTCCCCTCTCTAAAAACACTTTACCAAGTTTAGTATTTGTTTTAAACCACAATCGTTCATTCTTGGCTTTTCTCAATGCTTCCAGCGTAGTTTCATAGAATTTCTGCAGCATTTCAATATCTTTTGAGGTTGATGTGTAATCCAGTATGGAATTTATAGATTTCTCCCCATGATTTTTTGTTACAGCCTGGTTAATATAACCCAATAGTTCCTTGTATCTCAACATTGTTTCCTCGTAGTTGTTCAATTGAAAATTTATTTTAACTAGTTGTTTTAAGGCCTTAAAGCCCCATTCTCCTTTATTTTCTCCTTGTATGTCCAATACTTTTTGAAAAGCTGGTATGGCGCTTATGGGGTTGTCTTCTTTCATTGTTTTTGCTAGGTAATATTGATTTTCCAAGTCCACATCTGGTTCTGATGTACTATCCTCACTGTATTCTAACCCGTATTCGGTCTCAAAAATATAATCATCACCCATTTTTAAAAGTAAATGCAAAATCTTTTCACATAAATACAAAGCCTTTTATTCTGACAGATTTTCTAATAAAATGACGCAATATACAAACAAAACGTCAATTTTATGTATTCTAAGGCTGCTTGATTTTAAATAATTGTTTATTTTACGGCCGAGTGATGATCGCGTTGTTAAATTTAGCAATGGACTTAGCAGTTTAGAATGTTTAACAAAACGTCATAGTTAAATAAATATAGTCCAGTCACTGGGAGGGGGGGGTTTGCCTTCGAATTCTTTAATTTGAAATTTTGTGTGTTGATAATTAAGTACTTTAGGAACAAAAGTTACATAATGCCAATATGCGCTGCCACCCCTGGGGTGAATGCCACCATTTCTAGTGGGTGGTAATTTTTTTACTTAAAATAAACTCAAAATTCGATAAAGAAACACATTTTTAACAAAAAATGTGGTATACATTTTTTCGCTGGATCAATACTTTCCAAGTTATTCGCTGCTAAAAGGTTGGATTTTTCGATTTAAAAAAATGGAAAAAATATTAAAGCTTATAAAAAAACAAAGAAATTTGTTTTTCATAAGTGTTGTAAGTAAAATGTAAACTGAAATATGGCTGGTCAAAGAAAAGGAATTTTTCGTTGCATCCTTGAACCCAAACATTTCGCGTAAAATAGCGACAAACGGGTACATTTTATGAAAAAAACTAATGGAACACTTGTAAAGAGCTTAAAAAGACCTTTGAAATGAGCACTTATAAAAGTCTTTCAGATAAGATTTACGTGAGATACAAGCATAAAAAGATGGATTTCTCAAATTTTTGTAAAAAAAGCGCATTAAAACTAACATCATGTTTGTTAATAACTTGAAAAAATAAGAGATATGTAAAAAATAATAAAATACAAAAATGAAGGTTTTTTTTAATTACAATTTTGGTTTTTTTATTTTTGCCGTAGCTTAAAAAATAACGGAGATATAGCTAGTTGGAGTTTGTTTTATAGCCATGGAGCACTTGTCTCCGGCCCTTTGGCTCTTGATTGTTTAAATATGAAGGACTTTAAAGTATTTTCACAATCATAGCCTTAAAGCCCATTAAATTTCCTTTAAAATGGTTTTTGGATGGATGTCGTAGCATTAAAATAAACGAAGTTATTGTAAAAAAAACTAATAGCACTATTTAAAATTTATTTTGGAGCATTTATATGAATATTTTTTAATTCATTTTCGTTAAAAAGGGTAGTTATAAGGGTTGAAACGTTGCAATTATTATGAAAATGTCTTATATAGGTAAAAACATGTTTTAAATAGTAAAATATATTTTGAAATTTATTTTAGCAAAAAGAAGTGGTTTTAAGGGTTGGAATATTGCAATAATGATAAGAAAAAATTCTACAGCAAGAAATACATTTTTGTTTGAAAAGAATCAACACTTTTTTAAACTATAAAATATATTTTAAGATTTATTTTAGCACAAAGGGGTAGTTGTAAGGGCTCTAAAAATAATGCACACTACAGATGTTTTAAATCGTAAAATATATTTTTAAATTTATTTTAGCAAAAAGGGGTGGTTTTAAGGGTTGAATTATTGCAATCATCATAAAAAAAATTCTATAGCAAGAAATCAATTTTTGTAAAAAATGATCAACACTAAAAATGTTTTAAATCGTTACAAATATTTTTTTAGTTTATTTTCAATAAAAAGGATGGTTTTAAGGGTGTAAAGGTTCTAATTAATAAAAAATTAATATATGAGTAGGATATTAATTAATATTTTTATTTTAATACAGAATTGAAATGTTTTAAGCTGCTAAATCTTTTTTTCATGTTATTTTTATAAAGAGTATTAGTTTTTAAAGGTTTTTCGGGGTTACAAAGGGTTAAAAATAGTGAATAATTAATTTTCATGTTGAAAAACACGTAACATTATTTGAGACACATAAATGAACAAGATTTAAATTTATACAATGATTAAATCCGAGTTTTTTCTTTTTTTTCAATAAAGGGTAGTTTTCACCTCTTAAAAACAAAAAGCGCACCTAGAGCGTATGTGACTTTTGAAGTGGAGGCTATGATACGCTTAATCTTAAATTTTCAGAAAAATTTGAAAAAATCGGTTAAATAAAACATGTTTTAAACTAAATAATAAAAAAAAATAAAAGTTATTCATTATTACAATACTGTTTAGGAAAGTTAAGATAAATATTTTTGGTTCTATGTCATTTTGACCAAGGCACACCATGTGTTAAAAATTTCTTAATAGTGTATTAGCAAAAGATTTATTAAGTTTCTTCCAAAGTTTTTCTTGGTTTAGCTGTAGTTTTTGCGAAATATTGGAGTAAATTTGTTGCAAAATAATTATCCTTCCGTATAATATAATTTTTACTTATAATCTTTCTATAGCATGAATTTTTTCGAGATGCTATTTTTTTTTAAATTACTCTGGGGCGTAAGTAGGAAAAAAGTTCGACACTGAAAAAGAAATTAAAATTTTAATGTAAGCTTGCGGAGGGTTCGGTAAAAAAAATTAAGCTGGTGTTATATTGGTGGTAGCTTTATTGAAGTCATGAAGCATTTTAGTTGGAAAACCTCAAGAACAGCTCCGTTTTTGATACATTTTTTTTAATAATTTTGTTTTTCCATATTATTTAAAATCGGAAAGCTTTTGGAGGGGGCAAACAAATATTTATATTGTTTAAACAATATTTATGATATTTAAATGGAACAATTTTTTTAAATCGTCGTAACTTTTTAAATATTAATTTTCGTCATTTTTACAAAAAATCTTTTTTGTAAATAATTAAATTTTCTACACAAATAGTTTTATAATAATTTGTCGTATCTTTCATAGTTTATCTTTAAATTTCTGAGAGCAAAAATCTTACTCAATTTCCGAAATGTTATAATTGCTTGAAAGATATTTTTTATTTTATAGTGGCATTAAATGAATTTACATAATAAAATTAAAAATGTATATATTTCTTAAGGATTTAAATAACTATAAGAAGCATATCCTATATTAGAGATTGAAGAAAATATGAAAATATAAATATATATGATATTAATGGCGGGTTGCACAAAAGTTAACAATGGTTTAGAATGTTTAATCAAACGTTATGTCAGTTTTACTCAATGGCTTTAGTAGGCAACCTGTCAAAATCTGAATTTCGTTAAACATTCTAAACCGTTATTAACTTTTGTGCAACCCGCCATAAATGATAAAAATTTTCTGCTTTTCTCACATACACAATAAATATGATTTTTAATTTTAAATTTTATTTTCCGTATCGGAGATTTTATCTTCTTTAAGTAGTGGGTGTTTATCGCAGTCGCTTTCACTGCAAACAATGCAAGCCGGTGAGCAATGAAGGCCACTTTTTCTGCAGCCATATGCTGAACTGCATCCTGTTTTGCAAGAGCAAAATATGATTTTTAAGATGTTTTCAGTTGCTGCTAGTTGCGTCATTTTTACTAATTTTAAATAATCGTCTTTTTGCAAACCCCATTTTTCAGGAGGAATAAGAAAATTAATTTTTCATTGCTGTACTTATAAGTAGACTTTTAACACCTGATGATAAAGAACTGTTTTTTAAACAACTCAAAAATAATGCCTTATAACGAGTTTATCAACAAAAACTATGTTAAGGAAGTATGGAAATTTAAAAAAGATCTTTTATTTATTTATGCATTCACTGGATGTGATACTACCTCCGCCTATTATAATAAAGGTAAAAATAATTTTATTAAAATTTTTAATAATGATTATAAATTACGTGCAGCATCTGAAACTTTTATCGTTAAAAATCTAAGTGATCAAGTACTTTTCAATAAAGGTGTAAGTTGTAAACTCACAATGTATGGTGCTAAAACTGCGAAAAACGTTTAAAGCATTAGCTTCAAAAAATAAAAGTGTACTACTTCATTCACTACCTCTGACAGAGGATGCAGCAAAACAACATATCAAAAGAGTCTACTTACAAGTCCAGCAATAAAAAATTAATTCTCCAATATCTCTTGAAGAATGGGGTTGGCAAAATGACAATTAATTAAAACCAGTAAAAATGACGCAATCAGCAGCACCTGAAAACCTCTTTAAAATCATATTTTGCTCCTGCAAAACAGGAGCAAAAATGTGGCTGCAGAAAAACTGGCCTTTATTGCTGCAGTATTTGCAGTCGAAGTGACAGCAATAACCACCCATACTTGAAGAAGATGAAATATCCGAGATGCAAAATATAAATAAAAATTAAATTTCATATTTTTTGTATATGTGACTTAAGCAGAAAATGTTTAACATTTAAAATATTTTTAAAATACTAATAAATAACTCTTCATAAAATTTTATTTATTTAATTTTTATCATATTTTCTTAAATATCTAATAAAGAATATGTTTCTCAGAGTTGTTTAAATCCTAAAGAAACATATACATTTTTAAATTTGTTATGTACAAGGTTATTCATTTTAAAGTAAACAAGGCTTTATTTTTGAACTTCCCTGTACTTTTTTAAAAAACAAATATAGCCATTTCGTGTATTTTTTCCGAAGAATTTAATAATCCAATCAGAAAAACATTTGAAACAAAAACAAAAGAGTTACAGCACGAGTGACGAGTGTTTTTTTAAATGGAATACCCCGTAAATTTATATATCAATAGATAGAGATTTTCACGAGAAATTCGGTGATATAGGGGTTGCTGGATTTATTTCCTGCGGTTCTGTTGCAATTGTCTAAAAACTGCATGATACTATAAGGATAGTTTCACCAGAAAAAACCTGGCTCCACCAGGTCACAGGTGCTTATTTGTCAATGAGAAAAAAACCGGGATTGAGCTATTCTAAATTATTTTACTTTGTATCCCATGAAGTCAATTACTGACGCAGTTAGAGACTTGAGGTATGGCCCTGCAAGAAGAAGAGTAACCTATGCGACGGTTCAGAGAACACTGAAATATTTTAAGTATCTTCCATATCACGTTCTTCCATTGCAGCATTTAACACGTGAACAAAAGGAACTTCGCTTTTAATTTGTTTCCCAAATTTTAATCCATGAACAAAATAACGATCCTATCCTGTTTCAAAAGATTGTTTGGACGGATGAAGCTACGTTCACTACATCGGGAATGTTTAACCGACGCAATACGCACAGCTGGGCAAGACAAAATCCCAAGAAATTTCAAGAAATTAAATACCTAGGGAGGTCTTCTCTTCATGTCTGGTGTGGTGTGCTTAACAATAGAATTGTCGGGCCAATATTCTATGAGGGATCCTTAACTGAAAAAAGATATCTCAATCTTCTTGAAAACGATATTGAGGACATTTTAGAAAAATTGCCAGTGCAGTATTGCAGTATTTCAATCGCCGATACAATCAGTTGATTGGACGTTATGGCACTATTAAATGGCCACCTAATAGCCCAGATATTACAATTTTAGACACTTTTCTATGGGGTCACTTGAAGGATGTCGTTTACCAAAATGGGAACACAAACACGGAAGAAATGAGATAAAAAAATGCAAATGAAATTAATCGTCTTAACCAAAAACCTCAAATAATATCGCCGAGCTTAGAAAGGCTAAGGAGGGGTTATATATCATGTTTTAAAAATAACGGGGGTCATATAGAGCATTTAAATTATAAGTAATATAATGATTTTTTATAATTATAATTTTTTGTTATAAGTGTTCTTATTACCACCATATTTTACCTCGTCTTGTATTTTAATTTTTCCGTTTATTGTAATTTTGCTGCTTGGTTTAGAAATAGATATATTATATCATTTTTAGCATATAATATAATTTGAAACCGTTCTTCTGATGAAAACCTTATTATAAAACTAATCCAAAAAGTAATAAACGTATTTTTAAATTTGTTGACTTTGACCTGTGACTTGTGGCAGCCAGGTTTTTTCAGGTGAAACTATCTTTATAGTATCATGCAGTTTTGAGACAATTGCAGCAGAACCGCAGGAAATAAACCCAGCAACCCCTATATCACCGAATTCCTTCATTTAAAAAATACGTAACTCGTGCTGTAACTCTTTTGTTTTTGTTTTAAATGTTTTATTGATTAGATTATTGAATTCTACGGAAAAAAATACACGAAATGTCTATATTCGTTTTTTAAAAAAGTACAGGGAAGTTTAAAAATAAAGCTCTCTTTACTTTAAAATGAATAACCCTATATATTCATTTTATGTCACTATTATATAAAAAATATCTCATAAGCAATGATAACGGTCGAAAATTGAGTAATTTCTACTCTTAGAAATTCAAGTTCTATTTTTGTAGAAAACTTAATTATCTACAAAAAAGATTCTGTGTAAAAATGACAAAAATTAATATTTAAAAAGTTACAGAGACTTAAAAAATTACGTTTTATTTACATATTATAAATATTGATTAAACAATATTAATATTTGTTGGCCCCCTTTAAAACGTTTTAGATTATAAATATAACGAAAATATAAAATTATTAAAACAAATTATCAAAATCGGAGCTGTTCTTGAGGACTTCCAAACTTTGGCAGTTTTATGTATTTATTGACGCTACTTTAAATAGTAGTAGACATTTTTAACTTTTTATACGCTCTAGTAGACCAAGTTTAAAGGGTAATTTAAAATAAATATAGTTCTTTATAAAATAAATGAATCTGTCAAAACAATATAAAATATATCTACTCCTGTTTAACCCAATCTCTCTCAAATCAAAATGTTACTAAAAATCCTTTAACTACATAATAAGCCAGGCTTCCGCATTTTTTTAATAAACAAATAGCATTTTTTGAGAAAAAATACGGCAAATATAAAAATGTTACTGATTAACAGTGTACTTCTTTAGACTAGAAATTTTAATTACTAGTTACTGTCTACTGGATGTAGATTACAGACCCTTTGGTTCAGTAAGATGGCGCTGTTTTTTCTATTACATAACCAAATATTTAAAGTCGGCTGTAAAAGAGTTATTCGATACAGATGTCTGACTATACAAACACATTAAAAAGTTAATAAAAAGCAACTGACATTTAAAATTTAGTATTAGCATTAATGGGCAAAATTGAGGGCCATAAAGTTGGCATCTTGAATTGTTATTATTATGACTAAGTTAAGTAGACGAAACAATCTGCTGGAATCGGCCTCTGGAGAAAACCTTGGGGTAGTCCAAATTGAAACCTTAGTTACAGCGAGTCTAAACTTTGTAAATTATTCAGTTAATTTAAAGTTTTTGCTTGCTTGGCATTTAGGGCCGTAAAAATAGAATAATTTATTTTAAAAACTAATTTAAATAAAATAAATTGAAACAACATGGATTGAAGTATAAATTTTTTGCAAGTTATTTATTAATTAGATTTTATAAATTCTATTTCTGGCTAAAAAATGTGAAAAAATGTATGTTGTATGTAAATTTTTTGCCTTCTTAAGGTATATCATAAATGTAAATAAACCTTCATAATTCTGACTTCTTTGTTTTTATGTATGTCGGTCCTATTATTTGTTGGCTACTATGTACCAGGAAAAGCACTACTATCCTTACAATACATTAGGGCAATGTCAGTCAAAAGAGAACTGCCATTTAATGTGGAAGTCGAACCACATACAACAGGAAAGGAGTATACTCATTTAGTTTCTGATCGTACCAAGAGTTGTCAGTTTCAATTAAATTTTTAAATAGGTGTTACCTTATTAGAATCTGATCTACATAATAATGAGAATCGCAAGTAAAGTAGCATATAACGTGCTAGCAGTTTATTTATTTAAAAATTGGAGTGAAATTGACAACTGTTAACTTAAGTAAGTCATGTCGTTTTTCAATCTTTTGTTCTTGTTTCTGTTTCCAAGCCTACTTGACTAATAGTTAAATTAAAATAATAAATGCCCCAAGCACGCCATTTTTATGTTTTCGATTTTTTGTTCTGTTCTCTAGTGGATACAACATAAACTTTAAAATAGTTTCCAGTACTTTATTTACTTTACAGTTATTATTCGTTAACTCTGTCACAAAGGGTGTTTTAATTAATTGTTAATATTATTTATCATTTGAAAAACAGGTTATTTTACAAAAACAAATGCAGATATCAAAACGCGGTTTTCGCTAACTGTAGGTATTTTTTTCTTTTCTTCTAAAGTATAATAAAAAATATATGGTCGTATTTAACTTTCTCGAAAAAATTTCGAAAAACCTATTTTTCCTTACATAGCGCCCTCTAGTTGGTAAGCTACAAACCAGCTGACACCGAAAGGAGGACGTTAAAAAGAGCTTTAAATTTTTTTTTAAAACGAAACAACAAAACACTTCATTTAAAATTGGGGGATTTTTCTTAAATTGTTATTTATCATTTTTTCCCCCCTTATTTTTGGGAAATAGAAAAAATCCAACCAATTTGTCGTTGGGTTTGGGGTTTTTACTAATGTTATCAAAATTGTACCTAATACAAGCTTATTTAGGAGAAAAATGGGTTTTTAATTAACCGTTATCTTGCGGTAGTTTTAGAAACTTAAAATAATTTGCAGTTATTTCTCTTAGCCATTTTTACTAAAAATAATTTTTTTAACGATTTGTCCTTTCCAGATCGCCGGTGTCCTTCTTTTTTGGGACCCCCGGTAAGTGGCAAACACTTTAGTAGACCTTTGAGTCAGAAAACCATATTAATTTTTTTTCTTTAGATATTTTTTACTGAATGCAGAATACAATGTTTCGAAATAGGATTCAGCCAGATAAAAAAATCATTTAATAATAATTATTTCTTTTCAGAAAATAAATTTTCTTATTTAACATTTAATTATACGTATATGATTATTAAAATTATACTTTGGGAATTCATTTAATTTTTAAAAAGCCCGTATTTTTTGAAATGCTTTTAATATACTGTAAGAAAGGTTAAAGTGGCATACTTTCTATTTCTTTGGTAATAAATTTAGAAATTTTGTGCCATAACAAATTATACCAATTTTGCTCGAGTACAGTCAATAACTTTTATGTTGAGTATTTTTCTCCTAGTCAGACAACTATATGTTTAATAGATTTTATAGTTTTGTCAAATTATTTTAATAAGTTGTTTTTGGGTTTTTCTCGACAGAAAATTTTTTTATAAATGCCGCTTTTTTTTGGGTCCGGTTATAATGGGGATTTTTAAATATTGACCCCTATCGGAAAGATCGTAAAAGAAAAGAGAAAACCCCAAAAAAAAAACAAAAATTATTTTTTTAAAGAAGTCTCCCTGCACCTTTAACAAAAAAAATAAAAAATAAAAACAAAATTTAGCTAATTTAATTTTTTTCTATTTTTTTTTTATTTAAATTAATCCTTAAAAATGACAAACGCCCCCAAAGTAGCCGTTCTGGTTCAATAGGGTGGCCAAATCGTCCATCCTCGGCCTAACCCAAGCGGGTTTGTATAAAAACTTTTTTGGGGAGTAAACCCAACAAGAAACCCGTTATAACTATTTTGTTGCTTGTATAACGCTTATATTATATTTGCACCTAATAAAAATTTCCAAAATTAATATATAATATGATTTATCCCAAATTTTTCCCTTTCATACGTCCGTGGCTGGGCCCCCCATAACATAATAACTTAATTAAATTTTTAAGGGAAAAAAAAGGGCATAACACAATTTTTCTGAATACTTGGGGGGTTAAAAAAAAATGTTCAGGTTTTCTAAGTTGCCTTTTTTAACTGTTTAAAAAAATTTTTTAAAAAACAATTTTTTTAAAAAACTTTTTTCAAAATCCTAAAAAAAAAGGAACACATTCATTTATGTGGGGAAAACGGTCCTGTCTTAAGTAAGTTTATCCCAAAATCTTTCCCGGGGTTTGTGGTGCTTTTGCCACCAAAGGAAACCCCTCCCTACAAAAACCTTAAACCCAACTTTGGATTTAAAGAAATTTCCTAAAATTTAAAAGGAACAAACCCATGTTTTTTTGATTTATTTTCGGATTTTAAAATGATTTAAAAATTAAAAATTTTTTCCCTTTTCGGGAAGAATGACCCTTACGGCGTGATGACACAAAAAAAAAAGCGTAAATAAGAAATAAACATCTATTTATGCTCAGTCCCCCACTACCCTTTCAAATATTTATGTATCTTTTTTTATTTTTAGGTTTTTAAAAAAAAGTTTTTAAAAAAAATTTTTTTTTAACAAATTTTTTACAAGTTAAAAAAAAGGGGCAACTTAGGAATCACCCTGTTTTACATTATTTTTTTTTAACCTCCCAAATATTAAAAAAATTTCTAGGGTTTTGACCCATTTTCCTTATAAATTCAAATTAACTTATTATGTTTGACGGGGGGCCTGCTTGGGACAAAGCAAAAGGAAATTAGGATAAAATTATATTTTATAAAGATCTTGGTTTTTTTTTAAAATTTTTTGTGTGAAAAAATTAAAAGTTAAAAAAATCAACAGAATCAACCGTATATCTGCTAAACTTATTTCCTTATATTTTTCTTTGAAATTTATTCACTACCCAAACTATTTTGATCAAATTTAATGGTTAATCGATTAAGAAAGAGATTAAGAAAATTATATAAGATATTATTACATTTTTAGTTTTGTTGGGGTGGAATTGGAAATTTTTTAAGCCCAAATTTTCTTTTGTTTAAAAACGTTTTTGAATTTTTTTTAGAGTTTTTATGCCTTAAAAGCATAACCTACACCATATTTTTAAATTTTTACATGATTATTCAATGTTTTTTTAACTATTAAAGATTTTTATTTCTTTTATCAATAGCTGCACAGTAATTCAATCCCGTAAGGTATATTTAAAGAGCAAACGAAATCTAAAACGAATAAAAGAAAAACGTTTCTCGCTCTGCTTACAGACGATGTCCGTTTTCCTATTCCGTTTTCATTTGGAAATGCAGCATCAATTGCAAATAAAAACTGATAAAAGTTATTTGAAAAAAGTTTAACTTTTTTCAGTCATTTTGTTACTTTGTTATTGAATACCGACATAAATTTTATGAAAAATAAAAAAGGTAAAAAAAAAAAAAAAAAAAAAAAAAAAAAAAAA
>JAHBCN010009903.1:0-33406 GCA_019359885.1 Listronotus oregonensis
TTTAGTAAATTAAAACTTCAAAAAAAAAATTTGACGGGGGGGGAAACCCTTTTTGGGATTTAATCAAGACTATGTTCTTATACTGATCGGACATTACCGACCCCGAAAGTTGTTCTGCGTCGATTCTCGCGGATTTTCAAGTTCTTTCAAAATAAAAAAACATGTTCAGAATTTATTGCGAAATTTACCATGTATAAATTTTCCCATAAGACACGTTAAATAAAAAAAAGGGAAATTTAAAGTTGCCAGGAAACTTTATTTCCACTTATTTTACTCACAAACACAGAACAATCGAACCTGTATCTTTGTATTGTCAATTAAAAACAACAAAATCAGTCAAAATAAGTCGATTTGGTCATGTACACAACGAAAAAATAAATAAAGTAATTTAAAAAATTATTTCAGTTATAGCTTTAATTATGTTGCATGAAATTGAAAATTGTATGACAAAAAAAACTATTTTAATAGTATAATACTCCCATATTTCTCGATTTTAGAAATATTCTCCCTAAATTATCGGTAATTTTTAAGTACTCGTGGTATTACCCCCGATAATTTTAATTATATTTAGTTAACGTGTAACACACCAAATAATTAGTGGGAGTAAGAAGTAACCGCAAAAAAAAATGTTTTTTCTCCACTTTTTAAGCATAGTAAAGCGACCAGGGAAAAAAATAGAAAATGTCATACAAGTATTAAATAACTCGCCATTAGAAACCAAGATGATCTTTTGTTTTTTAAAAATTACCCTTATTTAGGGGTTGAAAATTTAGGAAAAACGAATATTAACGCAATGCTTATCGTGTTTTTTTCAATAAGTATATCTTAGAAAAGCAAAATTAAGTGTTTTTGTGCTAAATGAGTATTTATAAAGGTTTTTTAAAATTCCAAAAAGAAATATTTTCTATTTACAAGTCATAAAAAGTATAAAAAATTTTTTTTTGGGGATATTTTTTTTTTTTTTTTTCAAAGATTCAGACACAGTAAATTTAAAAAAAAATTTTAAGTTAAAAAACAAATTTTGGGGGTTTCACAAACAAACATCGTGGGGAAATAATCATCGACCCGGGGGGTTTCCAGAGAAATTTTTTCAGGTCTACCGTTGTGGGGTCTTGTATTCCTCCGTGATTTTTTAATCGTTTGATTTTTGGGGAGCCCCAGTATGGTGATGGTTTTTTGCCCCATTTGTGCGGGGGGGAGGCCCTCTGCCAGGGGTTGGGTTCAAAAATTTTATTAAGGGGGGGCCAGGTTCTGCGGGGGTAGGTCAAACCCGGGGGGTTTTGGGTAATGCAGGGCATAATTTGTTGGGTTCCATTCTTGAGTCCATGCATTTCGGGTTTTTAACCCCTTTTTTGCATTTTGGGTTGCCGTTTTTTTGGGGGGGATTTCTGGGGCGGGGACGATTGTGGTTTGCGTCCCCAAATCTTGATGTTTTGGGGAGTTTTTTTTTTCCATGATCTTTTTGTACCCCGGGAAGGGCGTCTATTCGTCGCAGCCTTGGGGGTTTGGGGTATGGCTTAGTACTGGGGGCCACGAGGGGGGTCGACTTAAGACCCCAAAAAGGGTCATCCTCATCGTGTTATTCAGTTGGACGTCCACCTTCTTTGGTGGGCCCCGTTAAGCCAAACTGGGGACAGACCCGCCGTCGAAAAAACAAGTCCCAGAGCGGAGCAGCGCAGCGTAGAAGCCGATGCCCCCCCAAGGGGGGTACCACAAAAATTCGGGGTTATGTTGTTCCTGGTTTTCAGCTTCTCGGCGGTTTTAGTTAGGGGTTTTTTTAAAAGATAGTGTTCATCAAGAGTCCCCCCCCGGGATTTTGTTTTGTTGTGGGTTGTTTGGTACCATCAAATCGTATGTTGAGCTCTTCTCTGGCTAGTTTGTTTTGAGGTAAACGTTTAAACCCCTGTTTTTGGGGGGCATTCGGCGGGGGTCTCCATTTGCGGAAGTATTTACCCATTGTCTCCAGGTCTGCTGTTAGGATTTCCTCAGATGGGGTTTTATTGAGTTACATCTTGTTGCAAGCACCCAATCGTCGGCGTAAAGAACTTGTTTGACCCCTTTTTTCCGGTATATCCGCTATATACAAACTGAAGAGGAGCGGAGCGAGCACTGGGTCCCTGTAAGCCGTTGTTTAGTTTCTTTATTGAGCTGATGTCGGGGCCCATTATAACCCCCAAAAAATTTGATCACCAAGCAACGATATCAGTTGGTTTATTCGCTTGCGGGGGAAATTTTTTTGAGAAAACTTGTAGAGCATTCCCCCCTTTTATACGGTGTCAAATTGAGAGGTCAATGAAAAAAAGCTGGGGGTTTTAAGTTTTCGTTAAACCCCCTTCGATATAGGTGGTAAGTGACAGGACCTGGTCTGCACAGCATTTTTTGGGGCCCCCAAACCCGCCTGCTCAACTGGTACAGCCTCCAGGATCTCTGAGCAGATTCTATTGTAGACAAGTTCCCCCAGTAGATAGCATACGGACAGTAGAGGATTGGCCTGTAGCTTTTTGGGCTGTCGGCAGGTTTACCTTTGGGGTTTTTTTAAGGCTATTACCTTAGAGCGTTTAAATTTTTGGGCGCTGCCAGAATGCATAATGTCCGTGAAGAACTTGGCCAACCGCTTTTGGTGATTTTTTACAATTGATTAGAAACTCGGGGGGGATATTGTCAAACCTGGAGCCTTTCCCGCCGTGAGATCGTCTATGGGAAATTTCCTCGGTGGAAAAAAGGGGGGGGGGAAAAATTTCCCTTTTTGGTATTTTTGATAATTTTAATAAGAAAAAGCCCTACAAAGGGTAAAGTCACCCCTATCAAGAAAAGGTTATGAAAAGTCGTAAAAATAAAAAGAAGAAAGGTTTGTATTTTTTTGCATAAAAGACTTATGATAACTCATCCTAGTATTTCAATAGATTTTGTTAAATCTCACCACTCCAAGGGATCACCCCAAAAAAATTTAAAAAAAAATTTTTTAAACCCATAAACCTTTTTTTTTAGGGGAAAAAATTTAAAATTTTTTTTATCATGATGGAAAAAATCCCAAAAAAACATTATTTTATATTCAGGGAAATTTAAATTTAAAATTTTTTCCTTTTTTGGGGGGTTTTTTTCCCATAAAAAAAAAAAATTTTTTTAAATTTTTTTTAAAAAAAAAAGGATTTTTTTTCCCCCCTTTTTTTTTAACAAAAAATTTTAAAAAAAAAATATTTTTTTTTTCCCTGATCGCTAGATCATAATCAAAAAAAGCTAATAATTTTCTGAATAATTTTCATATTAGCAATACGACTTGAACACAAAAGTATTAATAGATTTCTTAGGTTGTTCTAAGAGCAAGTTTTTTAAATGTAGCTTAATTAATTCTTGAACATTTAATGATTATTTTCTCTATATTCCAGGTTGTACAGTGTGATCTTGCCAAATCTTTTCATAATTCCAAGATCTCTAGATGACAAAAAAAGGAATTACTAAGAAAAATGTTACAAAGGGAATGTATAAATGGGATGTTTGGTACTGCAAGTTGACACATATTAAGGAAAATAGACAGCAGAATTAAAAGTAAGTACTTATTGTAAGAAACGAGATTGCTTGATTCCAAGTAGGTAGCCCCATTATAAGTACCTCTATGTTTAAGAACTAGAATTCGGCCATATCAATAATATCTAACTTTTTTAAAAAAGCGTAATGAGCGATTAAAATGTCATTGATAAGAGTTTCATGTAAAATTAATAATGGCTTGAATATTCTTACTTACGTACGTAAAATAAGGGTCAAGTTTCCATCCCTAAATCTCGTAATGAATATATTTTTTTCATAAATACAGACAGAATTTTTTCTATTAATACAGACAGATCAGTACAAAACTTGCCAAGACAAAAAGAGTGAAACAAAATTGTGAACATTACTTTAAGAGGACGAGATATTTTGTAGGCACTAAGTCCTTACTTACTTACTCACTTACTCCATGGCGTTACAACCCTCGGTGGGTTTTAGCCGACTCGACGATACCTCTCCATTTATTTCTGTCCATCGAGACCTCCTTCCAGTTATTAATGCCTATAGTATCCAGATCTTTTTCTTTGTTATCTCGCAACCGAAGTCGAGGTCGTCCTAGCGGCCTTTTTCCATTTGGTGCCAACTCCCTTACAAGCCTCGATAATCTGTCGTCTGAAAGTCTTCTTACGTGGCCGGTCCATTGGAGTCTTCTGGATTTTATTTCCTTTATTATATCAGTGACTTCGAGAAGCTCTTTCATTTCTTTGTTGGTTCTCATCCTTCATGTTCCAGTCACGTCATCGCGTGTCGGCCCGTATATTTTTCGGAGGACTTTTCTCTCGCATATGCGCTGTCATTCTTCGTTTGCGACAGTCATCGTCCATGCCTCGGAGCCGTACTTAATTACTGGTCTTATCACCGTTACATATACGAGTAGGTTGATCTTGGTTAGCCTAATGAGTTCTTTAGATCTTATAAGGGTCTTGAAGGGCGTAGAAACATCTCTTCCCGCTTGTATTATCTTGTTGATTTCCTGGGATCCGATGTTGTTTTCAGTGATGGTTGTTCCAAGATACTTAAATTCTCCGATAGTTACATTCTGACCAATTCTATCTCTTTTCTGGGCCCTCCGGCTTGTGTACATATATTTGGTCTTATTTTCGTTAATTTGAAGCTTCATCTTCTCTGCCTCCTTCTCGAATCTAATAAGAGTTTCCCTCATCTTTATTCTGCTATTTCCGATCATATCTACATTGTCTGCAAAGGCCAATAGTAGATTGGGATCAATTCCCGCTCTCCTTATTATATGTTTCAGAGCTGTATTAAAGAGTTGTGGTGAAAGTGCATCTCCCTGATTTAGGCCATTGTTCATTTCGAATGGCTCTGAGTATTGTTGTCCTATCCCAACTTTGCACCGTGCTCCTTCCATACACATTCTTATCAGACTGACCAGTTTTTTGGGGAAGCCGAGTTTTTGCATTGCTGTCAACAGTTTCGTTCTACATACGCTATCAAAGGCCTGTTTGAAGTCTATGAACATTTGATGTAACTCTCGATCATATTCCCAGCATTTTTCCATTATCTTTCTAATGGTGAAAATCTGGTCGATAGACGAACGTCCGTGTGTGAATCCACATTGATAGTCCCCAAGTATTTCTTCAGTATATGGTTTGGTTCTTTTTGGTAGGATATTCCAAAAAACTTTAAAGTTGTGTTGAGCCTTAATTTACATAAGTGTTTTTGGTAGGTTCTCTTCTCTTTTTTTTTAATTCAATAAATGAAAAAAGGAGGGGGCGGTCGTGGTTCTTAGTATAACTTGCTTTGTGATTTGGGGAAAAGGAATAACTTTTGCGGGTAGCAGGTTCCATAGTCTGGACATTCTAGGGATGAAGAAACTAGGAAAAAAGTTTGGGGCCTCTTAAGCTGGACTGTAAAAGAATGCATAAAAGTGGCACTACGTGTTGGTCCGTTGGGAGCTGCCAAAGGAGGAATTATACTGGCCAACTCTTCGGAGCAGAATTCGTAAAAATACCTATAAAAGAGGGACAAATCCCCTACAGCTCGTCGGTGAGCAAGAGAAGGAAGCTTTTCTTCAAACGTGGGATCATTGATAAGACGAACAGCCCTTCTGTGAATGGAGTCAAGAATGCTAAGAGTTGTAGGAGACGCCATTCCACAGACGTGAGAACAATATTCTAAAGGGGGTCTGATCTGGGATACATACAGGGTATACAGATTGGAAGAAGAGAAATACTTTTTGGCTCGGAAAAGGAATCCAAGCTTTTTTGAAGCTGCTGAGGCTATGAATGTAATGTGTTTGTGCCAGTTGAGGTTATTCTCAAAAGTAACACCCACAAGATTAAACGGTTCTTTGTTCTGCAGAACTCGGCCGCTCATGTGTAACGGATGAGCATTGGCCTAATTGGCCAGACACTGGACAAGATGTTTAGCGCCCCAATTCAGGATTACTTTAAGGTCTTGTAAAAGAGATATTTGCATTGACCTGCGCTTATTTTCCAAATCAAAACTACAGGGTGACTTAAGAAATTGAATATTAGAGTGGAGGGTACTATCGTCAGCAAAACTATGAATAGGATTGGTTGTGGAAGAAAGAAGATCGTTGATGTGAAGAAAAAACAGAATTGGTGCCAAAACTGAGCCCTGGGGCAATCCAGCATTAATTGGATAGAAGCTGGAAGAATGACCATAACTGATATACGTCGATTAGAAAGAAAACTGGAGAGCCAAGAACAAAGCTTAGGTGAAAGACCGTAGAAAAAAAGTTTGTTAATAAGCCCATCATGCCATACCTGATCAAAAGCTTTAGATATGTCAAGAGCAACGATCTGGGATTCACCAAGAAACTCAAGGGACTCGTTACAGTTGTGTGAGACAAAGGAAAGAAGATCAGCTGTGGATCTTCTGTGACGGAATCCATACTGTCTGTCATGTAAAATACTTTTAGATTTGGGAATTATTGAATTTTTCCATTACCTTGCAAACAACAGAAAAAAGAGATATAGGTCTAGGTTCACACGTGCAGCTTTCTAGGTCTCCGGAAATTTTTTCTATTAAATTTCTTTATATTGTTAATGTCGCAAAAAAAACTATCCAATACTCATCCCTTACTTATGAGCAGCCAAATTCTGCAGAACCAAATAATTTTATCTGGTGTGCTGTATTTTCGAGAATGACAGCTGTAGCAGCTTTGAAAAACCTTGGATTTTACTTTCGAGCCCGAAAGTATATATGACCTTTTTATCTGTTTACTCTGTATGTACACCAAATCAGACAATGCTTAAAATATTTTGCCCATATCTGAAAAAATAGCCCCATTAGTCTTGGCATCCTTGATTTCATCGAAAAAAGAGCCGTTCGCCTTACCAATGATTTCACTTTTGCAAGAAACCTTCCTTTTCCAGTCCACCGAAGAGCATTGTTCCTTGTTAATAGGTATTTGCACGACTTCTGCTGCTAAGAATTAGCAACTTCCTATAGAGCAACAAGTGTCACTCTCATACATCCTTTTACAGTTCATCTGGAAAAACCCTGAATTTCCCTCTTGCCCGTCTCTTTACCTCTAGAGAATTTGGACTGTAAAACCTGCCTTCTGCAAGTCCCATGTCAATACCTTTCTTTTACTGTCCTTACGACACCTACGATGCGTTAGTACTTAGGATTTAGGCCTTCGTGGACTGTCTGAAAATTAAAAAAATAATAATTTACTAAAGTTTTACTCTTGTTATTTTGTGAAATAGTCTAGGGAAGTTAGGAAAAATAGCGGAAATATTTTGAGCCAGCAGATATCGAGATGCGGTTTTCTGCATTGTGTTCAGGAGGTCCCAGAAAACGACTCTAGGAAGTCTGGTTCATGCATTTTTTGAAAAATACCTTTTGGGCCGGAATATGCATTTTCCAATTGCATCATTACTTGCATCGTTATAGGAACGACTGCAAACTCGGAAAAATCGCTCGGAAATCGTTACTCGGGGAGTTTTCGGAACTGCCGAACTTGATTCTGACATTAGAATTACCCGGGTGTGCTCGGGGGTGACTCTGTGGGGGTGTCCAGGGGTGAATAGGGGGGGAAATGGCAGCATGCCTGAAAATCGCTCCAAACTCGTTACGCGGGGGGTTTTCGGGGCTGCCGAACTCGATTATGGCATTAGAATTACCCGGGTGTGCTCGGGGGTGGCTCTGTGGGGGTCTCCGGGTGGTGAATTGGGGGAGAAATGGCAGCATGCCTGAAAATCGCTCCAAACTCGTTACTCGGGGGTTGCCGAACTCGATTCTGGCATTAGAATTACTCGAGTGTGCTCGGGGGTGGCTCTGTGAGGGTGTTCGGGGGGTGAATTGAGGCTATACACATATACACATGTATTGTTGTATATGCATACATACATAACCTACCCTGACCACCTTATAAAAAAACTTCGTACATATAACATTAATGTTTTTCTATACGCTATAATATTCTTTAATAATATTCTCCCTTTTATATGGCCACGCATTGATCATATGTTGAAAGTGCCTTGCATAAAATATCCCATAAAAGATACATACCACTTCACTATCGCAACTTCTTATATCTCCACAAGCATCCATTCTAAGCTCAAGTCAATATTCGATTCCGTTGAAAAACGATTCCTCGAACACGTGATCTATCAAAGATGACTTACAAAAACGCCGGACACAGCTCTAACACCAAAGAAATGGTCCAAAATCCAAAAAACGTGACCCAAGAGTGCCGGACACCACTTAAACACCAAAAAAAGATCCAAAATCCAAGAAAATTAATTACTGTAGCACTGTATTTACATACAACGAAAAAGCAACATGGTCCTGAACGTCAGATGTAATACTGATGCCACATAGACGCCGACTGCGCGCAGGACAATGTTGCCAGGGTAATTTTTTAAAATGTACTAAATTAACCAACAATTATATAACTTTTACAGGCATTTTTTTTACAAAATCAGAACATATTTTTCATTTTTTTTACAAAATCAAAATATATTTTCATAAAAAACAAAACATGACAATATTTATAGCAGAAAATTAATTCGAAAAATTTATAGTTTCTTGTTGACAAATAATTGCTTTATTAATAAGAGACTTCTCTGTTTTCCATTGAAAGCAGAAATATTATTGATTTACTGTTTTTTATTTATTTAAGTATATTTTATATTATATTATTATTTATATTTTCATGGACGCTGCAATCCTCCCCCAGACAACCCCACAGGGGAACCCCCGAGCGCCCCCGGGGAAATCTTGGGCTATAAATAAATTTGGCGTCCCCGAAAACCCCCGATTAAGGGGTTTGGAGCGATTTTCAGGCACGCTGCCATTTCTCCCCCAATTCACCCCCGGACACCCCCATAGAGCCACCCCCGAGCACACCCGGGTAATTCTAATGCCAGAATCGAGTTCGGCAGCCCCGAAAACCCTCGGGTAACGATTTCCGAGCGATTTTTCCGAGTTTGCAGTCGTTCCTATAATGGTGCAAGTAATGATGCATTTGGAAAATGCATTTTCCGGCCCAGAAGGCATTTTTCAAAAAATGCATAAACCAGACTTCCTAGAGTCGTTTTCTGGGACCTTCCTGAACACAATGCAAAAAACCGCATCTCGATATCTGCTGGCTCAAAATATTTCCGCTATTCGGGCGATTTTGATTTAAATGCCCTGGACCAAAATACTCGAAATACGTCCACATAAAAAAGTGTACCTGACTTAACCCTGCTCTATTTCTAAAGTAAACAATTTTTAAATTGTGACAAACATGAAGTTTCTAAAGAAAGACATATAATTACGATTAATACAGTACTGAGAAATATCAAATCGAATAAATAACTGAATAATTGCATCGAATCCAAACCGTTATATCTTTGGCGCCTTGACGTGAGGGCGTCTTCAAAACTACTTTATAAATTCTCTTTTGCTAGACATTTTTGCTATTTCATATTTACAGTTCTTCACCCGTAGCGGTACCTGTAATTGGACTAATAATTTTCGAAATTAAAAAAAAAACCTTTATGACTCGTAAGTGCAGTTTACTAGGTAATAGCACTACACATGTAAACTACCTATAATAAGAACATAAACTCCGTAAATTAATGATAATAAATCCTAGAATAAAGATAACGAAGTTTTTGTGTAATGATTTTTACTAAATAATCAAAAAGTAAAAAATATGGTTCAAATAAATAATTAGAAAATTTGCTTTTGCCTTATACAAAATATTTAAGCAAAATTCTGTAGATAAAGATCTGCCAAAATATAAAGTTAAAACCAATGAGCTGTTAGTTTAACTGGAGAAAGCATCGATTTGGCATAAGCGTGGCATCATAAACGCACATTCTAAGGTTCTGCCTAGCGATGAAATGAAAATGTACTCGAAACAATAAAATCCACCAAAACCCGGAAAAATGGGTACTACAGATAGTATTTAATTTTGTCGTAAAGCGTGGCTGCTAAGTATCTTTTGTTTCATTTATTGATAGTATATTATGATTAACTTTTTTTTAAATTTTGTCCAAAAAATTCATTAAAATAAGCTCTACTATTGTATTTTAAACTGTAAATAATATTTGTATATTTTTATATAAAGTATAACAGAAAAGTAATGATGTCAAAATACTTTTTTCTTTTTGAAAGCTACTAATAAAGGGCACAACGTGACAACAGCGGATTTTTTAGAAGCGTACTTCCCCCCCCTTCAACTTCGCTCGACAGATGACACATTCAATATGGCGTTTTAGACCAAATTTTTTTGTTGTTTGGGTAATTTTTGTGACAATTGTATAAATTTCAGTTTTTTTTAAGTACTTTTAATAAATTAAAATGGTAAGGCAGTCCAAGAGTGTAAAGTGACGGTTTGATTCCCGGATTATCATTTCACAAGTAAGTACAAACTATGCTTGTACCATTCTATCGCCAATAATAAACAAAACATGTTGGGCGCAGCTCGGATTGCTTTATGAATGAAATGCTTTTCTATCTATGAGTTAGCTCATTGGTTAAAAAAAAACAAAAAAAAAAATCTTTGGGCCTTTCCCAAAAACAAAACTCTTCTTGCATTCTTAATTTCATTTAAAAAAGCGCCATTGCCTTATTAATGACCCCAGCCTTGGGGTAGCCCTCCATTAATTTGTAATTAGAGAGTAAAAAGTTCATTTTTAATGAGGATTGCTCGTATGTAATTAGGTCCATAAGATTTTTTGGTAATTAAAAAAAAAAATGATTTTTCCTGAAAAGCTGTATATAAACTCATTAAAATAAACAATTTTTTAAAAACTTTTTTCAAAATACTAAAAAATAAAGAACTTTCATTTATTGTGGCGAACACGGTCCTGTCTTTAAGTTGTCAACTCCCCGGGTGGTGCTTGGACACGATGAACGTGATTTTCCCCTAATATTTTCCCCCACTTTTCTTTTATTTTAAAACCCACCTGACTTGCAATGACCAGTACTTGGGTCCAGAATAACCCACAAAGGGGAAAACCCTCGCGTCGCGGTTCAATCTTGAAGCAACGTTTGCAGATTAACGACACTTTCCATAAATAAGAACATATCCACGTTTTTTTTTTTTAAATTGTTTAAAAATTTAAAAAAAAACCTCATTCGCGTCGTCCAAAAAGAGCAATACGACTGCCTTACGGCGTGATAAACAACACAAAAAACAAGCGTAAATAAGAAATAAACTATCTATCTATTTACGTTCAGGCCCGCACTAGCCAGGCTTTCAAATAAATTTGTGTAGCTTTGTTATTTTTAGGTTTTTTAAAAAATGTTATTTAAAAAAGTTGCTTATTTTAACGAGTTTTATACACAGTTAAAAAAAGCGTCAACTTAGGAATCACCCTGTATAATTTGGATTTTAATAACGTGATTATAAAACAAATCATACTATCCCATTATATTATTTGCAAGTGCTTATTTTTTAAATCAGTTGACAAATCTAGTAGATTTGTTATACAGGGTAAGTTTGTGAAGTGAGACCCCCCGTTTATTGCTTTAAATGCTTTAAATATTCAAATTGGGAAAAATGTTTTATATAAAAATATTTTGGTTTTAGCTGCTCTCTATTTTGCGAACAACGTTATGTTTACAGGATGTATCAAAAAGTCCGTACAAGGACAAAGTTCATTTTTTAAATGACTTCCTCTATTTTTTTTTACATTTTTGTTTTCGATAAAATTTAAATATTTTTTATTCAGCATATTTCCCAAAATTTTTTACAAATTTTTAAAAAAAAAGAAAAAAATGCTCATTTTTAATGTTGTTTTGTTCTATGGTTTCAGCGGCTTTTTGGGGTGGCATAATAACATAGTAACTAAAAAAAGAAGGGGTTTTATTAATTGTAAAAAAATTGTTTAAATCTTTTTTCTTTTTTAAAGGGTTTGGGCCCAATTTTCTCTCTTTTTCAAATTTTTTTCTAATTACCCCAAAACAAAAAACTAAAACAAATTGAGATGAGCGGATTCTTCCATTCAAAATTTTTTTAAATTTCTCTTTAACAATTAATTTGGGGATATATATTCAAATAAAAAATATCTAGAATTTTATGCAGAAAACAAAAATGAAAAAAAAAAATTTTGGGAAAATCTTTTAAAAAAAACTTTTTTATTGTACGGGCTTTTTAATACACCCTGTATACATAACGTTGTTCGAAAAATATAGAGCAGCAAAAACCAAAATATTTTTATATAAAACATGTTTTTCCTATTTGAATATTTAAAGCAATAAACGGGGGATCTTACTTCACAGACTTACCCTGTATAATGCTAAACATACTACTAATTTCACTTTAGGAGAAAAATCACCACTTTCTTTTTTACTTTTTAAAAAAAGGGTTTAAATTTTTTAAAACCCAAAAATTTCCCAAAAATTACAAAACAAATACTCCAATTTTACCTCAAATTATCCAATAATGGTTAAAAAGGAGTTGTAAAAAGGCTATTTGATAAAATAAAAATAATTTGTGCTGATGAAAATAAAGACACCAAAAAATAATTTTTATAACATATTTTAGTTCAAAATAATTATCGTCTTAATTTTATAAACATTGCTTCTTCTTTAAACAACCAAATTTAGGACAAAATGAAATTTTGTTTTTACCAAACATTCCAGGCTTATCAAATTAAATTCAACAAATTGTTAATAAAGTTAACATTTGCACTATCATTAGAATACAAATCACTGTTAAGTCTCAAGTAAGTAAGACTTTCAGACCATTAGTCTAATACAGCGTTTCTCAAACCTTTTCACATATGGAACCCTTTTTAACAGGAAAAATAAAACAAAAACCCCCTTAATTTGCACAAATAAATATATATTTTTAAAAATTTAAATTATAGAAATCGATAGATTAATATCGTTATAATTTATTTTTTACAAAATATATTATAATCACTTAAAAATATTTTATTAAAGAACCTAAAAGGGGGAAATTTTAACAAAAAAATAAAAATGATACTTTTATACATAGATAAGCCTATCAATGCAAAGAATAAACTATTTTCACTTTTCATACATTTTTTTTTATTTTGGGAACACGAAGGCTGTGGCCGTACTGTACTGTGGCTGAAGGTGGGGGGGTTTTTGAGAGAAAAATTTTCTGGAAAAAAAAAACCCGGGTTTCCCTAGTCTGGACAGGGGTAAAAAAAACAAACAAAGTTGGGGTTGGGGGCTTCTTAAATTGGACTGTAAAAGGATGTATAAAAGTGGCACTACGTGTTGCTCTCTGGGAGCTGCCAAGGAGGAATTATACTCGCCAACCTTCCCCTTCCGGAAAATACCTTATAGCCCGTCGGTGGGCAACGGAAGGAAGCCCTTTTTGTAAGTGTGGGGTATTAATAAGACGAACAGCTCTTCTTTAAAAGGAGTCAAGAATGCAAAAGTTTTAAGGCGCCCCTCAGGCATGAGAAAAATAATTTAGCCAAATTGAGTTTTGAGGGTAACATTTGATCAAATTCACAAAAAAAATAGAGGGTTTGCTTTTGATAGCCGATTTTTACTAGAAAAAATTTAATTTTTTTACCAGTGGTCCCTTAAGGAATACACTGGTAAATTTATTGGACTCATGTTTCACTTTTTTGATAAAAAATTTTTGAAAATCCAAGGTTGCCACTGGGTCTTTTTGGGAAAGTTGCAGTTCATATCAAGCTCCGCGTCAAAAACTTTTTAATGCGATACTTATTTTTCGGTAATACGTAAGTCGTAAATCCAGTCAGGATTCTGGACTCAGAGAATCATTTTTTTTTCGCGGAATCCTTGCTGAAGTCGTGCGGAACCCCAGGGTTCCGCGGAATACACTTTGAGAAACGCTGGTCTAATACATAAAAGAACATCAAACAAATATTTACAATACACAATTTTACAAATTTAAAATCGGTCAACATGCTATTAATAATAACCACAGAATAAACTGGAACTAAAAATTTAGCAGAGAAAGAATAATGTGTATTTTCTTGATTTTAGAAAAAACTTAAAATCAGTTAACTCAGCACTCTTTCTGTATTTGTCATAACAGATTATTATGTCATTAATGACATTGCGTCATAAATTTTTTACCAAAAGCTTTCAGAATATCTTAAGGCCGGTTTAACTTTTATTTAAATTTATTTTAACCTTAAGAATTTCTAGACCATTTATAGAGAATATTTACATTTACCTTACGCAAGCGCAGAAACACGAAAATTTCGTCGGGTTGGTATGCATCTAGGAGTTTTTATTTTAAATGTCAAATGTCTTTAACATAATGACATACTACAGTTCGACCATTTTTTATGTTTAGACAAGGTTTTGACTGTTTTTTGTGCTTGGTTTGTTATAATTTTTGTATTCTTATTTATTATGGAAAAGATACATTATTCAAATAGAAATAAACGTAAAGTGAGAAATTGACAGCTTTTTTTTAATTTTTAATTTTAAAAAAAACTTTAAGAGTACATTTACGGTACACCTTAGGGGTCGGACGAAAGGAGGGGGGAGACGGTAGACTAAAAAACCCCCCAAAATTACCACAATTTTCGTATAGCCTTTTTAAAAAAAATATTATATTTTATTTGGGTTTTTTCCCCAAAGGGGGTTTGTATCCTGCGTTGATTCCGATTGCAAGCTTAAAAGGTTTTTAACGTTTTTGGGAATTTTTTTTCACTTAAATGACATAAATTATACACCATTTTAAAGGAAAAAAAAGGGAAAAAATCTATGCCTCTGCTGTAGCGGATTTTTGAAATTTGGGTCGATTAAGAGGAAAAAAGTATCTAAACATAACCGATTTTAGGGTGAGTTTCATCAAGGAAATATTAAAAACAAAAAACCAAAATTTTAAAAAAAATATTACAGCAAAAATCTAAAATTTTAAATGTTGGCTTTCATATAGTTATTGAAAATTATCGAAAACCCTTTTACCGTTTTTTAAAAAAACATTATCCCCCCAACCCCCAAAATTTGGGGTCCAATTTTCGCGGCGCGAATGGACTTTTTAAAGGGGATAGAAGTTGGCTAATTTTTTTTAAAAAAAAGTTAAAGTTAAAGTTTTTTTTAAAATATGTAAAAACCCCCTTATATATTGGTGTGCAATGATCCTACACAAAATTTTAAAATTTAAAATTTTTAAAAAATTTTCTGCATAAACCAGTCTTTAATTTTTTAAAAAATTCACTTTTGTTTTAAAAAAAATTGTTTAAGCTCCGGTAAATTTTTTAGAATAATTTTATCTTGAAAACGGCGATAGACTGGCCACCAAAACGTTAGTAGGTGTTAATTACAAGATAATAAAATAAATTATACCTATCACAATATATTTTCTGTTAAGACTTATTTTTTTAACCAGTTAACACATTTTGTTAAATCATCCGTTAGATTTTACTATTTTATTTAAAAAATACCTTTACTTTACACCTAATATATTCATACAAAACAAATAAACTGGCCTTAAAGTAAGATATTGTAAGACTAAGGTCATATCCATTCCTTGTAAATTGACCGCCAAAATCAATGCCAGTAGGTTTATACTACGTCGATATGAGTTTGAATATTACCTTACTATCTTTTAAATCCTTCAAATTATATTTAATTAAAAGTAATATCTTATGGAACTTTTTATTATACTTCTGATGATAAAAGTATGCTTTTATAAATGTGGTATTAATAATAGTGTAAGATGCGGTCGCTTGAATCTGCAGAAATCTTTTTTTTTTTAATTTTTGAACTTAATTTTCATGAATGATACATGATAGTTGAAAAGATTGCAGCAGGGTTGCTTTGCAGAATTTAGCCGCCACTACCTTTAATTAAATATACCGGGTGATCTAGGAACAGGGCTAACCCTCATTTTTCTGCACTTTTTGAGATAAAATAATTGGATATCATATAACGTTAAATTTGACGTTTCTGGTCAAGTCACGTGACTACCGGTGACTTCCGGTTTTACCGGAAAAGGCTTGAACTTTTGATTTTTAAGTAAGACACCTTAGCCTAGCAGGAATCGGCGCATGAGTACCGAAAACTATTCCACCTCAATTTTTTTATACGATTCTCTTTAAATTGCCCTACTCATGATTTAAATACATGTTGCCATGGCGCCACCTTGTGCCATATTGTTTACACCGAAATTGTTTAAATAATTGCAGGGAATTGTTATTTTTTAACTGGACATTTTTTTTTTCATATTCTTTATTGAAATACAAATAAAAAAGGTCCTATGAACTTTTTTCATAAAGTTAATATTTTTGAAGATATGAATTTTTAAAAGTTCGAAAAATCTCCAAAATTTTGGGGACTTTTTTACCCATGAAAAAAAAAAAAAAAAAAAAAAAAAATATATTAAAAAAATAATAAATATAAAAAATATATAATTTTTTTTTATACAATAGTGACTAATATAATAAATTGAGATTTAATTTTTTTTTTATGTTTATACAGGTTTTTTGATTGTTTATTACGCGCGCTTAAACAAGTAAAATAAAGCTCCACTAACTTTTGTAAAATTGATTTCAGGAAAAAAACTTATAAATGCAAATTGTAGATAATTAAATTATTAATTACATTGCTTTTTTTAACAATTTTGATAAAGTTACTAGTTTTTAAAGAAATAATGATTCAGAACACAGAGGGGCCGATGCAGCGTGAGTCAGAGAGGCGGCGTTAAGAATCGTAAGAGACGCATTCTTGTGAGCGCGCTTAATAACCAATTAAAAACCTGTATACACAATAAAAAAAAATTAAATCTCATTTAGGGATATTATTATTAACTATTGTATAAAGAATAAAAAATATATTTTTTATGTTTTTTTTTTTTAAAATATATTTTTTTATGGGTAAAAAGTACCCAAATTTGAGATTTTTCAAACTTTTTAAAATTTATATCTCCAAAAATATTAACTTTATCGTAAAAAGTCACAAAACCTTTTTTATTTGTATTTTAATAAAGAATATGCAAAAAAATTGTCCGGTTACAATTAGTGAGGCCTCGAATTTCTCGCTTTCTTCGTTCCTTCATTCCTAGAGTGTCAAGACTATGGAACCTGCTGCCCGCAGAAGTTTTTCCTTCTCCTCCCAATCTCCAAATATTTAAGTCCCGTGTGAACAAACTCTCTCTAACCACACTTAAGACACCCACGGTACGTTAGTACTTAGGCATCAGCCTTCGTGGACTGTCCCAAGATAAAAAAAATACTCAAAAAAATAAATTCATATTTTAAAACAAAATAAAAACTACTAAAAAAATAATCCACGAATTAGGCAACAAGAAAATTTTACATAAAAATATAAAAATTAGATAACAATTCGGGTTGAACATGCCGTTTAACTTTAGGGTTTTTAAAATTTTTGGAAAGCATTCCTTAAGGGGAGCATGCCAATATGATGACAAATAATGCGGTATGTTATTAGGGCAAGGAAGTTTAAAGGTGTATGGAAGCCCAATACTGTAGAACAAATTTGTCCTGGCGTGCAGGGCAGCGGGAATAGGGGAGTTGGCCCCGCGGAGTTGGCGCAATGAATAGTAGGTCAGAGCCGGACTTCCATAATTCTTTGTTACTATCTATAAAGTTGACATCATCAAATGTCAAATTCGAGCATTCACTGTTTTTTTTTTATTTTTTGCACAAAATTGTTGGTTATTAAACGATACTACCATAAAATATTTAAAATTATTGTGTAATATTGGATTTTATATCATATAATATGGATAGAATAGATGGCGCCACTTTACAGCCTTCTATTTAAATGATCGATATTTTTGTGAGTTTTGTATTTTTACCAAAAATCATTGTAAATAAATAAAAACAAGATTTTTTAAAATAAATTTCAAACATTGTATGATAGTTTCATGTACTTATCACCAATTTTGTGATAAAAGAAGGGCAAGATAGTGTAAATGAGTTTAATCTAATCCTAAGATTCTGGTTGTACATTAAAAAGTAAAATTTTTTTATAACTGCTTTTTAGGCATATACTTTTCACTAATAACAAACATTCATGAGACAGAATAACAGTGGTTAAAAATGTTTAGTAACCTTTGGTACCTAGGTATCCATTGTAACAGTATCCGTTAAATATTATGTGTCTACAGTATGTCAGTTTAAAAAAAATGATAATGTAAGTTTAAGAAACCAAAAATCTAATTTCTTTTTAAACAAATACAGAAAAAGCAAAAAGGAACTTTAGCATAAAATTGTACTTTCTTTCATTCAATTAGAGGGACCTGTATATATTAAAATTTGCCTGGTCTGCCCAGTAATTAATAATTTTGATCCTTTAAAAAAATGTACTAAATTATTAAATGAAATAAAAGTACCTAAATGTAAACCTTATTTCTTTTTAATAATCCACAGAAATACACAAACATTGTGGAAATCATCTAAAAGATAGTTAAGATTGCCTTACTTTTCTCACTGCTATTTCCTATGAAATTTATATATGTAATATGATATTATAAGTAACAAACAATAAACACAAATTTATAGTAACAATTTAATAAACACTAATCACTAAAATATTTATCAATCCAAAAAACTTCTGCAACCACAAAATATAATGACACAAGCAAAACAATCAAAACCAAAATGACGAATGATGAGACAACGACGGTTGACGATACAGCGCGGATATAGTTTCATACGCGCCGCGCGCGCCCTTGCACCAAAAACCTTAGACAACCTAAGACCATTACGGCTCTCATAAAAGTATTGCCTAACTACACACTGATTTATCAGTGTGTAAGTAGGGAACACATTAAATTATTTCGTGGAATTTTGTTATTGCGCAAAATCGGCGGGGCCAACTCTGACAGTTATTTTCATACTGGGCTGGACATTTTTTGATCGAATGGGTCATAGCATTGGGCTTCCATACACCTTTAAACTTCCTTGTATTAGGGTCACAGCAAAAGCACCAAATATTTTTCTCGGAAGGCCCGTTTTGTGTTCTCTCCTGCGTGTCCTACTTTGTCTGTTAGTTTAGAAAAATGTTCTCGTCTTTCCAGGCAAATGATAAGTAGGAAAAACAGCGATTTTTCCAGACTTCTGAAAAAAGGATGCTTATTACCTTACCAAAATAAAAACGAATTTTTGTTTATTTTTCATAAAACCTCGCTTAATAAACGTCATATAAGAACACGATAAAAAACAAAATAACCTTTAGTATTTTATTAAGTTTTATTGAAGTAAAACATATTTATCGTATTTCTTTGGCACCAGCTAAAATAAAGTTAAATTAAAGGCCACCACTTACGAACCTGATAACCTTAAAACGATTGATCATTTATTAATTTTTTAACATGAAGTCATACTTATTTTTAAAATACCTTAGTAGAAATTAATTGAAGTGCATGGGAAGATACAAGGTTAAGGGTTGAATATTTCGGGGAAAAAATAATAAAACTCCAAGAAGCTCCACCATTTCGTTCCGTACCAAATTAAAAAAAAAAAGTTTAAAATTTCCTTATCTTACAGAAGTCTTATAGTCCGGAAACAAACCATTTTGCCTAGAATTTTTTAAAATTCAAAGAAAACTTGAAATTTTGACAGAGGTAGGAATAGTCCAAGGAATCAAAATCTATTTTAGGGGGCCCGAGGGGGGGCCCAAAACCGGGGGGGTTTTTTTTTTGCCAAAAATGGGAAAAAAATTTTTTTAAAAAAATGTTCCGCATGTTTTTTGTAAAATGAACTTTTCGAGTTATTTGAATTAATGTTGGAGTTTAGAGTTCCGCAGACGAGAGAAAGTTTTCGCCGTCTAAATTTCAGATAAATATTTCGAAGAGACGAGACAAAAAACGTTTGTCTCGTCTCGTCTCGTTTTGTTCGAGTTGTTTTGTTTTTGAAAAATTTAATTTTAACATGCAGTGTATTAGTAATGTAAGGATAATTTCAAAAAAAAATTAGTTTGTAAGTTTTTTTTATTTTTAGGTACATATGTTACACTTTTTGAAACTAATTTTTTTTTTGCACAGTGCACAAGGTGGTGAAAAAAGACATATTTTTTAAATGGAACAAATATTTTATCATTACATTTTAATTCCAATTTTAATTCTAGAAATATTTATTCTAATTTTTTTTTACCAATTTTTAACTTTTTCCTCGACTTTTTCCATAATAATTAAGTAAACCCAAATATCCTAAATGGCAATATTCTTATACCTACGTAACTTTCTGGGTATAGAGTATGAAGTAGGTAAGTATGGAAATCTTTAGAATTAAATAAATAGAATCCAAAACTGTAAAAATATGAGTAGGTATAGGTAAAAAAAATACTTTTGTAGCACCCCAATATTTATGAACGTGCCCGTCTAATTCAAAATTCTTAAAATTTAACATACTATTTAACCATCACCTAATACTTACATTAGCACATTATCTACAACTTATATTAAGGCATTAAATTACTTACTCCCCCATCGTTGACTCCCTTACACTAAACCTACAAACTAATTGAAAAATTTGCTGCAAACTGGTATGTATTTTAAGAAGGATGCATTGTTTTTAGTTTAAATTAAAACTGTTAAAACATAATAGCGACAAATCCTCAACTAACAAAAAAACATTAAAACCCTCGATAGGCATAAAAAGTCCGCCCCCTTTTTTTTGATACCTATTATGTTTTTTACTATTTAAAGATCTATGTCTATGATCTATGAAATGTTTTGACATTTTACATACAACATATAAGTGACATAAAAATGTTCACAAAAAAAAAAAACTAAAAGATAATGGAACATAAGTCATAAACTCTATTACAAAACACAGGTAAAATTTTTTCTAGAAATTTTTTTATTTTAACAGGGTGTTTGAGCAATATTTTAAAATCTTTAACAGCAGTTAGTTTTTAAAAAAAAGTCTCTATAAAAAAGAGGGGATATGCATCGTTTTAATTGAAAATACGCAGGGTCCAAATTTAAAAGTTTTTTTGATAAAACAATTTAAAATCAACTTTTTGTTATTTAGTTTTTTCGAGAGACAAATGAAACTCCTCTTTTCAAAAAAAGGGGGAAAAAAAAAAACGGTATTATTTTTTTTTTGAAACAAAGCAAAATTAAAAAAAAAAAAGGGATTTTGGTTTTATCGGGAGTAATAAGAGTGTTTAAAAATTCCTATAATTTTTTTTTGATATTTTTTTATAATTTCACGATCCAGGGACGAGGAAATGTTTAAAGGAAAAAAAGTTAAAAAAATACCGTTAATTTTAAAAAGCGGTATTTGGGGGGGAAATTTCCCAATCAAAACCAGATAAAGGATTAACTTAAAATTAAATATTAATTTAACAAACCGTCATTATTATTTAAAATTTCGTATTGTAATTTGAAAAGGGAAAACCACGTTCCTAACGACGTGGGGGAATTTCCCTGTAATTTTTCCAAAACCACTTCTCTTATGGGAAAATATGATAGAGTAAAAATTTGTAAAAATTAAAAAAAAAAAAAACCACGAGGTAATATACTTTTAAACAAAATTTTTTCCCCTTTTTTTTAAACCCTGTATTTCTGAAAATGCATTTCTTGATCAATGTTTATAGAAACTTATTTTTGCAAGATCCAACTGCTGTCGGTTTTAAAGTAAATCTTAAACAACCTCTATAATTCTTAAAACTTTTTTGTTGGAGTTTATTAATTTTAATTTTTGGTCATAAAAAAATTTCTCTCGTCTCGTCTCGATTTCGGGAAAAAAAGCCTCTCCCCCAAAAAAAAAAACGAGACAAAATGGCTTCGAGACGAGACGAGAAGAGACGAGACGTCTCGTATCTCGCGGCAACTCTATTGGAGTTGAACGTTTTTAATCGTTTTTTTGCAAATAACTCGATAAGTATGCATTTTATCATAAAAACTGTAAAGAGCAAAATTAAAGCTTAAAAAAAACGAATAAAATGGTTTTTTTTTGTTGTGGGACCAATGTAAACCAAGTTGTGGTTTGTTAAAGGTTAGCTGTTCATCAAACACACACTTTCAGAGTTTAATAGGCAAATAACGCAAAATCTACGTATTTTTCGAGGAAAATTAATAATAACTTTTTTAAAGCATTTGTAAAAACCTTTTTTTAAAAAAAAGATATATGTATTATAAAAGTTGAGTAAGTTATGATTAAAATAAGGTTAGACCAAAATTTTTTGGGTGCAAAAATCTTCGAAAACAACCCCATAATTACCACCCTAATCAAAATAAGTCGTAGCCTCCTTTTTCAATTCTCTTTATCTATAATACACTTAAACTGCAAACAAATCTAGATATTTTTTTAAATTCTGATGAGCCTAGTCAAGGACAACAAAGATTCCGTTAAATACATACATACACATGCGCGGATCCAGTCCTCAAAAAAGGTTGTGGGCACAGCCACCTAAAAATCGGCCAAGTGCGAGTCTTAGTACGAACTCACTCATGAACAATCATGGACTTACCTACATTTAGTACGATTTTTTAATTTGATATGTTTTTACATCTTCAAATGATAACATTGATTACAAACTAAATTAAACACCATTTTACATCAAATAACTTTATCAAAAACTAGCAACATGTCCCGGCTTCACACGAGTGGACATTTATTTTTTATAGCTTATGTTACAATCAGTAAAAATGTAGTATTCTAAGGGTAAAAAAAATTTTAATCGATTGAGTTGTTTTTGAGTATATGTGTTACAAACATCCAAAAATACAAATCTTCTACTCTTTATAATATTATAATATAGTATACAGGGTGATAGGGAAACTGACCGAATCCTTCATACCATGGTATGAAGCTATGCTAAGTCTGCGGTTTTTCTTTTCCCAAAGCCCCTTTTTGGATAAGAGTTTAGGATTTTTCCATCAAATCTAAGCAACTTTCTCAAAGAAAGTATATACCTGAAATGATAAAATATTTCTACCTCCCCTACAAAGTAAGCATTCGCAGCAGCAGCTTTGTATATGCTATCCAAACTTTTTATGGTTGGTTCGGTGGGCTTATGAAGGCCTTCGAGTGTCTGAGACCAGGAAGTCCATGCCAGTACCGAAGATTTTCTCTTTGTGACCAAGCTGATATGAACTGCTTGGCCGTTCCATAAGATATACCGATGACCGGTTCCGGTCCTGTGAATTTTGTCTCCGCCCCCCTTTTGGCAAGGGGGTCTGCGGATTCATTACCCTTTTGACCCAGTTTGGTCAGCGCATCCTTGCAATTCCAGACGGTTTTCGAATTGCACCGGGGTGTTGGATTCAAGAGCCTTAGGAGCTGCTTGACTATCGGATAATATTTTAATTGTCTTACGTGTGCAGTGCCGGTCAACCAGCGATCTAGCACACATCTCAATGGCAAATACCTCCGCTTGAAATATGGTTGCGAGAGTGCCCAGGCTAAAGGAAAACTCTGCCCTTGGCCTCTGTCCATATGTTCCAGCTCCAACACCGTCCTTGGTTTTGGAGCCATCGGTGTACCAACAGATGTCAGCCCGGAGCAGGTCGGTCGTTTTTCGACTCCAGTCCTCCCTTTATGGGTAGACTATCTATACTACATACAATAGATAAATGCTTAAATTACAAATTCAAGCTTACCTTTCTTTTTTGCGAAAATACTAATTATTTTGTCGACAGCCAGGTGCACATCTCTATGTATATTTAAGAGAGCTAGGCCCCGATAATCTTTCCTATGCCATTGAGGCGCGCAACCAAGATTTTAATCCTAAGAAAAGTTAAAAACGATCTTTCCGCGGTAGCTACGCTGACCGGAAGTGTAGCCTAAGTTTGTAGAATTGTTTTTATGTTTGGGTATAAATCTTAGTCGCACGCCACAATAAGATTATCCATATATCGACTCTGGTATGACCAAATTATATTAAGATTCTCTTTTTCATTTGGTTCATTTAAAACTGCAAATTCATTATCGCTTATAAACTAGCGGTACATGTGAACCGCTTTTTTCACTTTTACAATATCGATATCCAAATTCCTGTCAGTTGGAATAGGTAATAAAACTTTCAAATGAAAGAGGTCGAGTACTTCCGGAGATAATCTGTCCTCCAAATCATTAATAATTGAATCTAATAGAGGTATATGTATACTGATTTCCGAAAGTACCCTTCCACCGATTTTAATTGGAACTGTTTGTTTCCCTTGAAATTGTACGTGGGAATTTTAATGTAACATCCAACTGTTTTGCTTGCTCTGTCGCCTCTGCAAATAATTGCTTAAATACAGACTCAGCGTTTTGGCGTTTCAATCGTAATATTTCTATGACATCCTTTTTATCATCAGCCTATCGATCTCAATAGACTGTGAAAGTGAGACTTTACCGGTTACAACTAGTGAATTAGGGTTGTGGGCATACCCACAGTGCCCACAACGGTGGATCCGCGCCTGTACATACATACCTAAATATATACATACATACATACATACATACATACATACATTTATACATACCGTATTTACGTGAAGACGTCTGGGGAAACTTACCAGTTAAAACGTTTTTTTTTTAAATAAATAAAGATAATGAAAGTCCAAGAAACATCTTTCATTCAATTCTACTTAGCAGTCTCTGCTATAAGGAAATTTTCGTTCACATAATTTTAACCACATAACGAATATTATTTTTTTTTTAAATTTAAAGTCGATGCAACGACGTAACTATTACGTGACCTTTTACCACTTTTGTTTTCTTCGGTGGCAATAAACTCAACGGCGTCATCTGCGAAATGCAGAAGAAAAAGAAAATTGCAGCCAGCATGCCGTAAATAAAAGAATTACTTTAACTTGTTCTTTAGATGTCAGGGAAAGTCGTCGTAATTTGTATTATTTTAATTTCTCCGAGACAGGCGTTAAGTCTGAGTTTTGTTGTAATTTAGAGTTCTAATTATTAAGGTTTACTGTGTCGATGTCTGGAGTATAGTAAGAGGTTGAATTATTGACGTATATCAGGGAGAGGGGGCGGGTGGGCCGTGTCCACCCCAAAATAGGTTAGTTCCAACCCCAGAATAGGGTGTCGGATAACCGATTTGAAATAAAAAGAAATATGCACGATATTTTTTATTTGGGATATATTAAGCTTTAGACTTAATAGCGTGAAAGATTTTGAAACGTAATTCCCAAGTTATAATACTTCAAAGTTGCGAGTTATATATGATATGGTTATAATTTTCCGTTACCTACTACTATTTCTATAATAATGCGAAATACAAAGTTTCACAAAAAAGTGAACTTCATTCAGAGACAGTACATACCGCTAAAAACTCTAAAAGAGTTCTGCGAGAACGGTTAAAGGGCCGACTCATTTTACTATTTGGGGATTTAAATTGGCTTTTAAGGTCCCCGGACATAACTGCACCAGACTTTTTTCTGTGGGGTTTTTGCAACTCGCCAGAAAACAACCAAGTGAAGTCCCGTGAATAGATCAGGTTTTCCTTTATCGTGTCATGAATTATTTCTTGTCAGATCTTGAAACGTGCATTGAAGTTAATGGCACTTACTTGAAAGACGTAATTTTTAAAAGTTTGGATAAGTCGTATGTTATAGTAAATCCAAAGGAGTGAATTGTAATTGGGTGTAATAAAATATTAGTTTTATTAAGTTTTAACAATTTCACTGAGCAATTAAAATGGGTAGTCAATTATGGGGAACCCGGTAGAATTAGATTTATCTTTATTCCACGAAACAAGCTATCAAAAAAATCGCTCGCGTGCGCTCTTTAGTCAAAATACGATGTGTACTGTATTTGACAGCATGTCACGATGACTAATACGCTGCGAGTAATTTCGTTCTTTAGTAGAGATGAGCAATATCGTGATTTTTTATTCACACTGATATTTGCGATTTTTATTTTTTTTTATCTTTGGATAGTTCACGAAGGCTGAGGCTCACTAACGTACCGTAGGTGTCTTAAGTGTGGTGAGAGGGAGTTTGTTCGCACGGGACTTAAATATTTGGAGACTGGGAGGAGAAGGAAAAACTTCTGCGGTAGCAGGTTTAATAGGCTGGACGCTCTAGGAATAAAGGAACAAAGAAAGCGGGAAGTTCGGGGCCTCTCTAGTTGAACTGTAAAAGGATGCATAAAAGTTGCACTACGTGTTTCTCTGTTGGGAGCTGCCAGAGGAGAAATTATAATGGCCAACTCCTCTGAGCAGAAGCCGTGAAAATACCTATAGAAGAGCAACAGATCCCCCACAACTCGACGATGTGCAAAAGGAGGAAGCCTCTCTGTATGCGTGGGATCATTAAAAGACGAACAGCTCTTCTTTGAATAGAGTCCAGAATGCTAAGTGTTGTAGGAGGCGCCATTCCCCAGACATGAGAACAATATTCTAAAGAGGGTCTGATTTGGGATACATACAGAGTATACAGATTGGAAGAAGAGAAATATTTTCTGGCTCGAAAGAGGAATCCAAGCTTTTTAAATCTACCGAGGCTATGGATGTAATATATTTGTTCTAGTTGAGGTTATTCTCAAAAGTAACGCCGACCAGATTAAACGACTCTTTTTTCTGCAGAACTTAGCCACTCATATGTAACGGATGAGCACTGGCAGACTTTTTTCGCGACAGCGAACATGACTGTGTTTTAGAGGCATTAAACTGAACAATATTTTTGGCGCACTAATCCAGGATAAGTTTAAGGTCTTGTGAGAGAGACATCCGCATTGACCTACGCTTAGTTTCCAAATCAGGCTTATTATTGAATAATAATTGAAATTGGAGGGTACTATCGTCAGCAAAACTATGAATGGGATTGGTTGTGGAAGAAAGAAGATCGTTAATGTGTAGAAGAAACAGAGTGGGTGCCAGTACTGAGCCGTGGGACACCCCAGCCCTATTTTGGTAAAAGCTGGAAGAATGAGCATCTGCAATAACTGATATACATACGTCGATTAGAAAAGAAACTGTAGAGCCAAGAGAAAAGCTTAGGTTGAAGACCGTAAGAAGGAAGTTTGTTAAGAAGCCCATCATGCCAGACCTGATCAAAAGCTTTGGATATGTCAAGATCAACGATCTGGGATTTACCAAAAAATTTAAGGAACTTGTTCCAGTTGTGTGAGACAAAGAAGATTAGCTGTAGATCTTCTGTGACGGAATCCTTATTGTCTGTCATGTGAGATCTTGTGTTTTTCCAGATACTTCAAGGCAATTGAGATTACTTAATATTAAATATCTCAGAGTTAGAGATGGTTATGTGAAACGAGACCGAAGTTATACTAGGGGGAAAAATAGGCCGAAACATTTTGTGTAATATTCACACATTCGTGCGGCATGCCGGAACTTGGCCCGGTACCTAGATCACATTTGCCAGAATGGATTTGTCTGAGACGGCGCCTATTATATCGCAGGGGGACTTTCTGCCCTAGAAAATAACCAATATTATCCTTCCTTTACCGGCTCCCAACAGAGCATTACGAAATGCTACTTTCCTAATAGTTAGGAGTTATTAATACTGGACTATTCTTCTAAAAACATATGCTCGTATGTTCCTTGGGGATTAATATTCTTATTTTAATTTTCTATATTTAAATGTTGGACCTCTTACTATTAGATGGCTGCGCCGTAAGTTGCGTCATTTGTACCCTGTGGCTAACCCCACTTCTCTATCTTTTGCCCCTATATCTGAGCTGTGGTGCCGGTGATCAATAGACTCATGACCTATGAATGGAAGACCGGTTCTTTGTATTCTAAGACGTCTTTGGCAAGGACGATACGTTATAACAACAAAAATTTTAACATTTTTGTTTTGGCGTAACTTCTCATAATGTTATTACCCAAAAATAATATACATAGATTATTTTTACTCCAAAGGTGTTTAACCTCAGATTATTTTTATGTCCAACAACTAGCGTCACACAGAAATCATGACATAAATTCGTAAATATTTTATTTAAGTTCATGTACTCAAAACATTCAGTGTTAGATATAAGGTTTATTGGAAAACTGTATGACTAAAACAGTGTTTTCAAAATAGTTATCACGAACAATTAAATAAAAAATTTAAATAAAATATGAACACATATTTGTGCAAGGTCGTTAGATGCAATTCAAAACTATTTACAAGGTTTTTACTTAACTTAAATATTAAACATATATATTTTAATATTACGGGATGTTTTGTATCTCGTAAAGTACTGTGACATGCTTTAAATCAATATGATTTAAAATGTTAAGTGGGGCCAAAACGAATTTGCGGCAATTAAGAAAACAAAAACAAGAAAAGGATCCTTGCATTAAATTTTGTTTTGAATTAGAAACACTTTTCCTTTGCCTGCTTAAAGAACTCTCCTTGGCAAAATTTAGCTTTGGCTCAAAAGGCTATTTGAGAATGCGAAAAATAAAGTGTCAATTGCTGTTATCAGTAGGTATAAATTAAGAGTTTAAAAATGGTTGTTTATTAACCTAAGTTGAAAATAATAATTAATTTATTTAGAAATCCGTAAATATAAATGCATTTTTTAAAAGTTTGTCACGTGACACAAAACGCTTTTGATTGGTCGAGTTTATGATGACGTCACCTGCTTGTATGCCTCGTTTGCCTACTTGCGCCTACTTGTGATATGTTAGCTTTTGAAAATGTTTTAATAAGATTTTCCTATATTATCCATTGTTTTTGTGTCATTTATTTGCAATATTTTACTAATTCTGTCAAGTAGTACTTTTACCATGGACAACGATTTTATAAAAGCAGACAGCAGAGACCTACCCCAAGTCGACGCAATCATGGTCGGATTATTTTTCAAAAATGATTTCGACTTTTATGCTTCGAAGCTAAAAAATGTGAAAACGGCAAAGTAAGTATAATAAATAACACTTTAGTGATAACTTAAACTATATCATAAGAAAGTGAAATAATGATGAACTTTCAAACAATTTAATTAATTCAAACAAACTTAAATATCCTTCCAAATAAAATTATTATTTTATTGCAACCTCGTTTTTGTCTAAGACAGAGTTTAGCCTTCCAGGCATCGAATGGACCAAAGCCCGGGCGTAGTCCAGATTTTCTCGTAACTCATTCCACGTCTCTAAAATTTCATCCTTAAGTTCGTTTACATTTTGCGGCCTAAACTTATTTTATTTTTTTAACTAACAACAAACATTTTCCAAAACATTTAAATCCGGACTACGTGCGGGCCACGGTAACACCCTGATACGCTGCTCTTCCATCCATTCATCGACTTGCCGGGCCGTATGAACGGGACACTTATCTTGCTGAAAGATAAAATTTCTGTCCGGAAATCGATCAAGGAAGTTTAAAGGTGTATGGAAGCCCAATACTGTAGAACAAAATTGTCCAGGCGTGCAGGGCAGCGGGAATAGGGGGGTTGGCCCCACGGAGTTTGCGCAATAAATAGTAGGTCAGAGCCGGACTTCCATAATTCTTTGTTACTACCTATAAAGTTGACATCATCAAATGTCAAATTCAAGCATTTACTGATTTTTTTATTTTTTGCACAAAATTGTTGGTTATTAAACGATACTACCATAGAATATTTAAAATGATTGTGTAATATTGGATTTTATATCATCTGATACAATATGGAAAGAATAGATGGCGCCACTTTACAGCCTTCTATTTAAATGGTCGATATTTTTGTGAGTTTTATATTTTTACCAAAAATGTTTGTAAATAAATAAAAACACGATTTTTTAAAATAAATTTTAAATATTGTATAATAGTTTCATGTACTTATCACCAATTTTGTGATAAAAGAAGGGCAAGATAGTGTAAATGAGTTTAATCTAATCCTAAGATTCTGGTTGTACATTAAAAAGTGAAAATTTTTATAATTGCTTTTTAGGCATATACTTTTCACTAATAACAAACATTCATAAGACAGAATCACACTGGTTAAAAATGTTTAGTAACCTTTGGTACCTAGGTATCCATTGTAACAGTATCCGTTAAATATTATGTGTCTACAGCATGTCGAGCTTAAAAAGTTGATAATGTTAGTTTAAGAAACCAAAAATCTAATTTCTTTTTAAACAAATACAGAAAAAGCAAAAAGGAACTTTAACATAAAATTGTATTTTCTTTCATTCAATTAGAGGGACCTTTATATATTAAAATTTGCCTGGTCGGCCCGGTAATTAATAATTTTGCTCCTTTAAAAGAATGTACTAAATTATGAAATGAAATAAAAGTACCTAAATAAACCTTATTTCTTTTTAATAATCCACAGAAATACAAAAAATTGTGAAAATCATCTAAAATATAGTTAAGATTGCCTTACTTTTCTCACTGCTATTTCAAATGAAATTTTCATTATTTTATTATTCATATTTGATATATTATTATTTTTCGGTTACCTAACGTTACGTCTCATAACAAGCACCTAATTTAAATATAAGAAATACTTACCTAAAGTAAAAAATGCCGAGTATGTTACCCTTGGATTTGCAAGACAAAACCCTACAACCTCTAATCATTTTGTTACGATATTATAAGTAACAAACAATAAACACAAAATTATAGTCACAATTTAATAAACACTAATCACTAAAATAAGAAGGTTTTTATCTATCCAAAAAACTTCTGCAACCACAAAATATAGGTACTCACACAAAGCAAAACAATTGAAACTAATACGGCGCAAAGGGCACAAACCACAACGAAAATGACGAATGATGAGACGACGACGGTTGACGGACAGCGCGGATATAGTTTTATACGCGCCGCGCGCGCCCTTGCACCAAAAACCTTAGACAACCTAAGACTAAAAACGGTACTACGGCTCTCATAAAAGTATAATGTGCTGCCTAACTACACACTGATTTATCAGTGTGTAAGTAGGGAGCACATTAAATTATTTCGTGGAATTTTGTTATTGCGCAGAATCGGCGGGGCCAACTCTGACAGTTATTTTCATACTGGGCTGGATATTTTTTGATCGAATGGGGCGTAGCATTGGGCTTCCATACACCTTTAAACTTCCTTGAAATCGATCCAGTACAGAAGGAAGCATAATATTCTGTAGTAGATCTAAATATACCTCCGCAGTAAACCTTCCTTCGAGTAAAATTGTAGAGCAAATCCAATGCGTTGTTCTTTATTTGCATTTTTTGTTAAAAACGGTTTTAAGGCTGCCGGGTGGCAGCGCAATTCGGATATTTGCCATATTCTTCGCCGTGCCGTTCTAACCGGTGCTGGGAAATTGCTTCCCGTTTTTGCTGTAACTACAAATTTAAATGGTTTGTTTCTCAAAACATTAACTAAATTATTGTCTTGTTGATTCGATAGTTTAAGGCGACCACTTCCAGCTCTTCTCTCAAAGGAGATAAAAATAAATAGTACTTGGGATGTTAAGCTCTTCCTCCACATCCCTTTCTGGCGAACCTCTCTGCTTAAAATAATGAATAATTACTACTTTTTAATCCAAAGTTAAGTTTGGCATTTTAAAAAATATGTTTAGACACCGACAAGGGACTCCTGTTTCTTTATTAGGTTTTTCAACAGGTATTTATATTCAGTAGAAGGTGGCATCAGCCTATTTTACGAAAGGAAAAAAGAATTGCCCAAGATTTAATGGCCGTTACTGAACTTTGTCGGAAATTATTTTTCTGGTGTGAAATTTTTAGTGCCAAAGTATAAGAAATATATATGTCAACGTCAAACAAAGAAATCCGTCATTTCCTGAAATAACTAGTCAGTACATACATGTATTGCGGCACTCAGCGTAATAGCCCTATTATTACAGTATTTGACTAACTATTTAGTAATTTTCTGTAATGCCTTAATCAGTTTTAGGAAAATAGAGTAATAATAATTTTTAATTTATTGTTTGTCTAGGCATAACAGGGAATGATTAAATAGTTAGTTCTTGTTAGGCAAATAAGTTTTTACGCCGCAAAATTTCTGATATTTCGGAGACACGTTCGGAAATTTCCAATTTTTCCATTTTCATGGTATCCATTTACAACACTAGATAATTCTGATGATATTTTTGGTTGCTGCTTAAAATATAGACGATTTTGATTTTTTTCTCCAATCAGAATTTACATTTCAAATAATACATAAACTATCTTTTAAACAAACGAACGGTTGGTATCACTAAGTCCCAGGGTCCTCCCCCCTAAATCGCTAATAATCAATAGCTCTTAACAGCAAGAGAGCACAGCTTAAACCAATTTGTATCAAGGTTATAAAAATATAACCTTTAAAAATTTGGTTTGTTTCCTAACCTAGCCAAAAAAACTAATCGAAAAAATCCTTTCTTTACTACCTTTCCCCGCTAAAAAAATCCTTCGTCGGATCGAGGTAGGCCGAGGAACGCGCTTCTCGCTCTCCGTTCGCGTTCAGTTGTTTTAAGTACGCGTTGCGCAAACCAAGCAGAGCCGATTCGCGTTTGTTGCGACAAAAGACTAACGACCGCGCGTATCGTTTGTTTTTCGCGGGTCGTCGCGAGCCGGCATTGTTTTTTTCGATTGTTTTGGAACGATAAAACATCGCGTTTATTTTTTGGATTGTTTAACGACGCTAAAACGTTGTTGTATACTGTAATTTCGTTAATCGTCGAACAACCTAAATTGGATTTGACAATTTTTTAAATATTCCTGATTGTTTTAAATTGTTTAGAGGCGCATTTAAAAAAACTCTTTACGGGAGAACGTTGTTTCGTTTCAAGTGATTTAAAAAGGGAACACAAACTTTGAATTATTTTAAACCGTAACACATTTGTGCTGAATAGACGAAGTGGATTATTATCAAAGTGGTTTTTGAAAAATTGAATCATATCATAAAAATGTTTGTAATGCCTATATTTTTCCAGTGCTCAAAAAAGAAAAATAAGTGCAATTAAGAAAAAACAATAGAACTTAAGTCTGGATATATTGACGGACGATTCTGTAAAAGTGACTTAAACATTTTATCCGGATATTTTTGAAAAAACTATTGATAACTGATCAGTTTAATAAGTGGAACTGTTACTATTCTAAAAGAAGTGATTCTTTACCTTAACACATTTGGTGGTGAATTTGAATAACTAAAAACCAATAGTGTGGTGTTACACTTTGAGTGTATTTAAGTGACTCCCCTTCTTTGGATATTGGATTACTTTTTTGTTGGATATTTAATTCATTCATATGGCTATTTTAGGGTAAGTTTTTAAGGTTTTGTTGTAAGCAAGAAAATAAATTTTATAGTTTTAAATCTTAGCTCCTGTATTTTTGTACTATTCAAAGTTGGATTTTCCTAGAGATGTGCGTTTTCGAAACAAAAATGGAGTTCTAAAATAAGGGTACTGGAATAATGTTTAGTAAACTTTGATAGGCTTGGAAGACGTTTATCTTAAAGTCAATACAAAAAAGTTCTTTTCATTTAATTTCATAATAACATTCCCTGGCTTGCTCTAAAGTGCTCAAATGTTTGTTAATGTAATATTTTTGTGCCTTTAAATGAGGTTTTATTGCGATTGTTTTTTGTATTTTTATGTGAATTATTTTTTTTATTAATATTTTAATGTTTGTAGCTATA
>JAHBCN010009904.1:0-33715 GCA_019359885.1 Listronotus oregonensis
ATATATATATATATATATATATATATATATATATATATATATATATATATATATATATATTATTTAAAGGGGGAAAAAAAATCTTTTATTGTAGCGCATAATATGGGTGTTTTTTTTAAAAAAAATTTTAAATTCCCTTTTTTTTTCCCTTTTTTTTTTATTGCCATTTTTTTTTAGTGATAATTTCAAAAGATAAGGGGGAAAAAAAAAACCTACAATTTTTATATAAAACTTTTTTTTCTGTCTTAAAAAATAAAGGTTCCAGAAGAACGTACATAATTTGTTCACGCCTCATTTTTTGGGGGTGTGCTCTACAACGTTTAACCATGAAAAAGGGCAATTTTAGGGAATTTTGGGGAAAAAACCCCCTTTTTAAGCTACCCAAACCCTATCTCATCTAGGCGTGTGCAAAAATTATTATATGTATATGCTTTTTTTTCCCCTTAAACCAAGAACCATTTTCATTGCGATGAAAAAAATTCTTAGATTGAGTTTTTTTTTTTTTGGGGAAAGGGGGTTTAATTACTAACAATGAAAATGTTTGGGTTTTTAAAAAAATAGTAAATTTACAGTATTTTCATCTGCTAATTTTAAAAAATCACCATAAATATGACAGATTAGCTCTTGTTTTAAAGATAAAGTGACTTTTCATTTTTAGATAAATTTTTTTAAAAATTTTGGGGAAAAAATTTTTTTCCCGGGGAGTTGGCACACCTGTCAAATAACAAAACAAAAACCCCCTTTTAGCTGTTTGTAAGTAAAAAAATTAGATACTGTTGCCGTGATTGGAATTAATGTTATTTCTACCCAAATTAATCAAATTTTCGGTTTGCGATTTTTTTTTTAGTGTAAAATTTTTTTTATGAAAAAGGGGGTTTTTTTAGTAGTAATACTAAAACTATAGTTAAAATTTAAAAATTTTTTTTTTTTTTAAAACCATAGATAGATATTAAAGAGCAGTAAGTAATAAAATTTTTTTTAAATAAATAGTTTTACATATATTTTTTAAAAATTTAAAAACAATAATTTTCTAGGAAAATAAAGCAAATATTTTGTCTACTCTGGATAAATCTACCTACCGGAATGTATCAAAAAAATGTAGTAGGCATAAATTATATAAAAGAACCTGTTAAAAACCCAAATTTAAAGAAGTTCCAATGGTCATTTGAGCTTTTTTATTGACCCGTTTTTTTTTAAAGAAAAAAAAAATATATAAAATTACTTTGTTGAAGTGTCCAGTCTCGAACCAATTTTTTTCATATTCCTTCCAAGGTATGTCCATTGCTAACTTTTACAACGCGTTCATCACTTGGCAAAAAATTTTTTAAATTTGGGCTAAGAGTTTTTAAAAAAAACTGTTTTTTTTTTTTAAATTTAGTTTTCCAATTTTTATTTGACGAAAAACACTTCCTAATAAATTAAAATTTAAAAAGGGAATTACTGAGAGATTAGGAATAACATACAAAAAATTTGAAAGTAATATATATATATATATATATATATATATATATATATATATATATATATATATATATATATATATATATATATATATATATATATATATATATATATATATATATATATATATATATATATATATTGTTCCGAGACACCCCGTATAAAAAAACACGGATCCTGGTTTTACACCTTTTTATTGGATATCTGGTTTACAAACGTTTCTATGGTAACAATTCAACGTAACGTAATAATGACAACTGTTTAACCTTTAACTGACTGTCAACTTCTTATCTCGTCGAAATATAAACTAAACTGGCCCGTGCCGATTTCCTTCGCGCTTTATATAGTAATGTGAAAAAGAATGTCTTAATGACATCTCTTGAGGAAGACTCTCTTCTTTGTAAGTTTGTGTAAGGCAAATTTTAAATCTTAGCAGCCCGATGTAAGGTTAGCTCTTTGTTCAGAACTTTATTTGCAGCTTCTGTCATTTTTTTGGACCATTTACCCGCATTTGTTTTTATTTTTGACGTGCGAACCACCTATAGAAAATTAAAAATGTATCATTAACCTCAAATATAAAATAAATCATTTAAAAAAAGTGATCCAATTCGCCCCCGACGACGTGATCCGAATAACCAATCGTGCTATATTTTAATGAATTTTTAAAACATAGCAATTTAAATTATATTGGGCTTTACGATTTAATTTACGTTTTTTTAACCCTGCTTTTTAAAAAACCCTGACGGACACTGTCCTTTATGCATTAACGTGGGCCATAATCCAACCGACCCCCCCATAATATCCCGCCATTAACGGAAATCTTTTCCCCTTTTTTTTCCCGACTCTGTAAACAGCATTACAGAGTCGCAAACACAGAAAATTTCATATTCACCAGGACAGTGAATTTTTACGTGCTATTCAAATGACGTAATTATCGACTCTATGCAGATCAATCATGGAATTTCTAAAGAATATCTCTATGGTTAGTCCAAATTGGGGGTAATTTTATAATATTTACCAATATAGGGGGTTTTTTTTTTAAAATTTTTTTTAAAATGTTACACGCTTGCAAAATAAGTTCTTTTAAATTTTTTATTAAAGACAGTAAATTTTGATGGCTTCAAGACTAATATTGTTTACATTTTTTTTTATTTAAACCCCTTTTATTTTGGTACAATTTTACAGTTTCTTACAAAATTTTTTTTTTAAAATTTTTTTATAAAAAAAAAATACAGCCTTTCAAAATTTATTAAACAAGCTGAAAAAACCCGGGGGTTGAATGGGTCAAAATACATCGCACGCTTAATGATTGTATAATCAATTTATCTATCTTATATTTGTAAACAAATAATCTTTGTATTATTAAACGTACGTTGTATATAGTATATACAAGATTAATTTATCAATTAACTTAAGGCCGGTTTATAAAGACAACTTTAAATTTAATTTAACTTTAGTGTAAGATCGTTGCACAATAATATATAGGCGCGTTTATACACACTTTAAGAAAACTTTAACTTTAACTTTCATTTAAGAAGTTGGCCAACTTTATCTTCTTAAAGATCAATTAAATAATAATGAAAAAATGAGTATGCGCGAGCAGTAACCAAACTTAAAATTCGCCTAGACCGAGCTGTCAACTTTAATCTTTAACCCGATTTACGTAACAGAAATTATCTTTATTAATTATTTTATTTATTTAATTATAACAAACTTAAAAAAAAGGCCAAAACCTTGTCAAAACATAAAAAATGGTTTAATAATTAATACCAACCCAACCAAATTTTCGTGTTTCTGCGCTTGCGTAAGGCAATGTAAATATTCTTTATAAATGCTCAAGAAATTCTTAAAGTTAAAGTAAATGTAAATAAAAGTTAAATTAAATTTAAAGTTGTCTGCATAAACCAGCCTTATTAAAATAATGATTACTTAAGTAATTTTGAATTTTTGTTGATAGGAAATTTTAAGAACTTTCTAGATTATTCCAGAAACTTTCTAGAACATTCTAGAAGTTCACATGAGTTATAGTCACATATATATGGTAAATATTATATATATATATATATATATATATATATATATATATATATATATATATATATATATATATATATATATATATATAGCGATATTATATATATATATATATATATATATATATATATATATATATATATATATATATATATATATATATATATATATATATATATATATATATATAATATCGCTATAAAAAATACAATGAAATCTAAATTTTTGCTCTAAAAGAAGGGCAATTTTTTATAAGTTTTTCCTTATGGAAAAAAGCTTAATGCCAATTTTTTTATTGATTCTGTCCTTTTTTATTTTATGCACTAATTTTTAAAAAATTGCACTGTTAATTTGCTGTTAAAATTTAGGTACCGAAAGAAAAGGTAGTTAACTGCGTTACTAATCATTTTACTTTTTGTCTTTTACAGATTTTTGTAGTAGAATTAGTGGTTCAAGTCAAATACCATTAAAACAAGCCGTAATATGACCCTCACTTAACTTATATAAAAGAATAGAGGTTACTTTTTTAAATAAACACTTTAAATTACTGGTATAACTTACTGAAAGTATGTTATTTTTACCATCTGTTTAAGGTGTCGCATAGTTATCCGTAAACATAACTTAAAGAATATTTTTTACGATGTCTTTTAAAATATCTGCTAGTTGATATTTTTAAAATCATTTAAGATAAAATACCATTGTTTCTGTGTGTCATAAAGTTTCAAAAATATATCTTTTTCTTAAAATTAAGTTTTTTTTTAAATTTCGATCATATTATTTATTTTTATTTTATCTCGATTATATTTTTTAATCTAATATACATATATATAAGAAAACTGTGTGTTGCCACCCACTAGTAGTTTTATGGTGGTAGGTAGCCCTAGGTCTGCATCTTCTTAGTAATATTATAATATATATATATATATATATATATATATATATATATATATATATATATATATATATATATATATATATATATATATATATATATATATATATATATATATATATATATATATATATATAATATTTACTATATACTTATGTGACTATAACTATAACTCATGTGAACTTCTAGAATGTTCTAGAAAGTTTCTGGAATAATCTAGAAAGTTCTTAAAATTTCCTATCAACAAAAATTCAAAATTACTTAAGTAATCATTATTTTAATAAAGGCTGGTTTATGCAGACAACTTTAAATTTAATTTAACTTTTATTTACATTTACTTTAACTTTAAGAATTTCTTGAGCATTTATAAAGAATATTTACATTTGCCTTACGCAAGCGCAGAAACACGAAAATTTGGTTGGGTTGGTATTAATTATTAAACCATTTTTTATGTTTTGACAAGGTTTTGGCCTTTTTTTGTGCTTGGTTTGTTATAATTAAATAAATAAAATAATTAATAAAGATATCCGAATTTTCTGTTACGTAAATCGGGTTAAAGATTAAAGTTGACAGCTCGGTCTAGGCGAATTTTAAGTTTGGTTACACTGCTCGCGCATACTCATTTTCATTATTATTTAATTTATCTTTAAGAAGATAAAAGTTGGCCAACTTCTTAAATAAAAGTTAAAGTTAAAGTTTTCTTAAAGTGTGTATAAACGCGCCTATATATTATTGTGCAACGATCTTACACTAAAGTTAAATTAAATTTAAAGTTGTCTTTATAAACCGGCCTTAAGTTAATTGATAAATTAATCTTGTATATACTATATACAACGTACGTTTAATAATACAAAGATTATTTGTTTACAAATATAAGATAGATAAATTGATTATACAATCATTAAGCGTGCGATGTATTTTGACCCATTCAACGCCGGGTTTTGCAGCTTGTTTAATAAATTTTGAAAGGCTGTATATTTTTTATATCAAATATATTAAAAAAATTTGTGTAAGAAACTGTAAAATTGTACCAAAATAAAACAGTTAACTCACAAAAAAGTGTGAGGCAATATTAGTCTTGAAGCCATCCAAAATTTACTGTCTTTAATAAAAATTTAAAAGAACTAGATTTTGCAAGCGTGTAACACTTTAAAAAATTTTAAATATGAAAGCCCCGTATATTGGTAAATATTATAAAATTACACCGCAATTTGTACTAACCATAGAGATATTCTTTAGAAATTCCATGATTGATCTGCATAGAGTCGATAATTACGTCATTTGAATAGCACGTGACACATTCACTGTCCTGGTGAATATGTAATACCGTGTTTGCGACTCTGTAATGCTGTTTACAGAGTCGGGTAAATAGAATAGATTTCCGTTAATGGCGGGATATTATGAGGGATCGGTTGGATTATGGCCCACATTAATGCCTAAAGGACAGTGTCCGTCATGGTTTTAATAAGCAGGGTTAATAAAAGCGTAAATTAAATCGTAAAGCGTCAATATAATTTAAATTACTATGCTTTAATTCATTAAAATATAGCACGATTGGTTATTCGGATCACGTCGTCGGGGGCGAATTGGATCACTTTTTTTAAATGATTTATTTTATATTTGAGGTTAATGATACATTTTTAATTTTCTATAGGTGGTTCGCACGTCAAAAATAAAAACAAATGCGGGTAAATGGTCCAAAAAAATGACAGAAGCCGCAAATAAAGTCCTGAACAAAGAGCTAACCTTACATCGGGCTGCTAAGATTTAAAATTTGCCTTACACAAACTTACAAAGAAGAGAGTCTTCCTCAAGAGATGTCATTAAGACACGTGATGGACAGCCAGTCTTAGACGAGAATGCTGAAAAGCTTTTAGATGCTAAGAAAAAACTTAAGACTAATAAAAAGGCTGTAGAAAAAGAAAATAAGACTAATGACAAAAAAGTAAAGAGGAAAAAAAATAAAAGTACGCCTAAAATAACAATTAAACCAGAGAGATTTGCATTGTATTTACTGCTCAAAAAAGTTCATTCATTTACCATTAGATGATTGGATTCAGTGCTGATATCACAAGGAAAAAAGGCCCGTATATACGAGTATGTGATTTATGTGCTTATAATTAATATTGATCTCATTGTTCATGATTTTAATTTTGTCAATGATTTTAAAGTTTGTAGTGTTAAGAAAATTTGGATTTAACTATATCTATGTTATGTATGATCCTATTCGCCTCGAGAATAAGGACGATTCGGATATTTTTGTCTTTTAAGTTTTAAGTTAATATTCTGAAAAATTAATAAACAATTTAGGTTTTTAAATGTTTATTGTGTAGATGAATGGTTACTAATTACCATTTTGACAATAAGAGTAACATATATTACACCTTAGTATTTTTTCATATCCTTAACAAAAAAAAATTCAATTCGCCTCGGTCTACCCTATATCATTTTATTTACAACCACAACATTATAATAAACTTAAATTATTTATCATTTCAAATGCCAATATGTGTCATCAATTGTTTTAACACTTTAAAAATATGCTGGTTGCGTCATACTAACATGTTCTGGTGATAGAGCAATAGCAATGACGCATACCTTCAAAAAATTATTTATTTCTTGTTCAGCCTTTTAAATCTGTGTTAAGAAAAAAGCTTAAGTTTTGTCGAATAGTGATAATAAAAATTATTCTAACAATGGTACCCCATCAGAACTCAAAGAAGCTGCAGAAAGAGCAGAAGCAAGTTTATTTTCAAAGAAAAGTAGCGAGTGGTATGATAAAGCATTTAAGGTATACGAAAACTAGTTTTTAGAAAAAAAACCTAAAAATATTTTATGAGAGATAATCTTGATGGCATATTTTAGTGACATGGCAAAGCAAAAAAAGCCTACTCTCTGGGCTATCTACAGCATGATACGGGCCATGACAGATTAAAAAAAAAGAATTGATATATCAATATATAACAAGCTTCTTGCATTTTTAAAACGCCAGATTATAGGCTTTAGGCCAAAGAAATCTGCTATCTTTACCAGACAAAATATATAAGATTTTCCAACCAAAGCATTCCAAGAGTTTCTTCCTATCAAGATAAGACTTTCTTTTTAACTTTTTCTTGTTTTTAATTGTTTTTTTTTGCTTATTATTTTAGGTTGCGCCTATAATAGGTATATCTGGAGCATGCCGCACTGACGATTTTTTAAATATGACACACATTGATGAATAAAAACTTTTTCTCGGACTGTCATTGTCTTTGTTTAATTTTTTTACAACGTTTCGAACAGTAAGCATCTCTGATCGTTTTTAAGTGAAAACGATCAATGATACTTATAGTTCGAAACGTTGTGAAAAAATTAAATAAAGAAAATGGAAGTCCAAGAGAAAGTTTTTATTCAACCTGCAACATTGTGTAGAACCTTCAGAGAAACACACATTGATATTTTAAAAAAGAGAATTTCCATTAAAATTTCAGATACAGAAACTCATAAATGTAGATTTTTTGTTTAATATGTATCGAAATTATACTACGCGCATTGATTTTTTTAAAAAGAGAATTTTCATTAAACTTCCGGATAAAAAAACTTTTAAAAGTAGATTTTTTTTTCAATATCGATCGGAAAAAGCTCGAAATTAACCTTTTGGGTACAATTTTGTGTCTAAACTTATAAAAATTGCTTTGTAAAACTTCCTAATATAAATTGTTTAATTTTTGTTGTTCATTGTCTTCTTGATTATATATAAGAATTGTTCAATAAAGAGATTACATAAATAGTTTACTTTATTAAAGAAGTAAGAAAAATGAGAGAAGAACACGACTGGAGGGGTGGGGGAAATGATAGAGGCAAGTAGAAGTAACTAATGTGACACTTTTAAACCTTTATTTAGAGTAAGTAATGCCAATATTACATATATGGTTGTAAATAAAATAAACAGTTTTTTTTGTAAAAAAAATAACTTTCTTAATAAAAAGTTTAATGGTACCGTTTGCGGCGAGGCTGTACATTACAGGCGAGCCACAAAAGCTATTCCTACTTCGAATAGAGCATACTATTTTTTTTTTTTGAAACCTTGCAAATATTTAAAGCCGCCAATATATTTTTTAATGGATAAATTATTTATAGTCAAAAGTATAAGGGGCCAATTAACTTATTGCGGCTTTTCTTGTGTTATTACTATGATTATTGTTATTGGTTGTGAGTTTCAAAAACAATAAAGTCACCGATTTTTACGATAGTCACTTAGTTGTGTAAACGTTTGTGTTTATTTTCCAAAAGCACGAGTATTATGTCTAATTTTAAAGATTCGACGGCACAAAGTATTCCGCCAGATGTTTTAGAAATCGCAAAAACTTTAACCGACGGATTATTGCCTACCAAGTCCACTGCTATTTACGAAGCTTCATATCATCATTTTATACAATGGTGTGATAAAAAGAATATAAAACATTATTTTAAAGATGTATTATTAATAGATTTTTCAGAAATTAAAAAAAAAGCAAATATGACAACAAGAGTGGAAATGATATCCATATCACACGAGAACAAAGTTTAAGTACGACGACAAAGGAAGGAGCCCAATTGTTCAGGTGCGACGTGGGCATATTTTACTCAAGTTGTACAGAACATTTTTTCTACAACTCAGCAAATAAAGAACATCGAGAGCTTTTAAATATTTTTTACTACCATGAAAAAGAAAATTTATAAAATCTTAAACACATTATTTAACAATTTAAAAAACATTTTTTTTTATTTAACCAAATACAAATAGTGACATTATTATTATATTATTTTAAACTTATTTAAAATTTTATATATTTATATATAATTTAACAACTGTGTTTTTATTATATTACAAATGTACAGTTGTTATGTGCGGATATTATATATAATAGTAATATTTTTTAAATCTGAATAATTATTTTCTACAATTTTATTGTTTCTAAAAGTAAATTTAGAATTAGAAACATTTTTTAAGATGTCAATGGCATATTTTCGGCCTGAATATTTTGAACGGCTTTAACAATAGTTTTACCAATCTTCTCTTTTTTGTTTAAAGCGTTTTTATTGTAACTTTCCATTACTGCAGTTGATTTCCAACTACCAGGAAATTTTACTATTAAGCTATTTTTTCCAGCATTTGCAGAGATACTATCCTTCGAACTCCGAAAACAATGCCCAGTATATAATTTCGGACTAGGTTATTTTAGAAATTGGGCAATTATATTAGGTGGATTACCTATCTTGCTAATAACAACAACTTGCGTTAGACATTTACCATTTTGATAATTTACAAAAAAGGACTCCATATTCGGTGGTTTAGGCTGTATGTATTGCTTTAAAAACTCATAAGAGAAAATAAAAAAATAAACAGTTTTTGTGTCTCAATCACCTTCACTTGGAACTCATCCCCTAAATCTCTAATATGATTAATTAAAAAAAAAATTCTGGCGACGACTTTTCCCGAAATTTCCAATATTACCTTAAATATAAAGAATTGTTTATTAATGACATTATATTAAATCTTGTTGTAAAAATAAATCGTAAAAAACGCGGTCGCGGCCCCAACCGATATGGCTACATACATTATTTCTTATTATTTGTTTGTTTAACCATCAATAAAAATATTTGCATAGTTTATCTTACATTTGTGATTTTTTTTAATTTTTGGATAGTCCACAAAGGCTGATGCCTAAGTACTAACGTACCGTGGGTGCCTTAAGTGTAATTAGAATAAAAACTTTCGAATCAGTGCATCTGTGATTAAGATTTTAATTGGCTGTGATGTTAGAACTTCTGATTTCTTTGCTTTGTACCCGCCAAACTAATATGTTATTTCGATAATTTTTACCCATAGCCCTTTTCCCGATCTGGAAATTGCTGAATTATATATAAAGTCAAGGGAACATCCACTGTGTATTGACTCTTTAAAGCCAAGTCTATTGTTTAAGAAATATAAACAAAATTTTATTCCTGGGGCCGGCCGTGCTGTAAACACAAAAGAAATAATTAAAATATGCTTATATTTGGGAAGTTGTGCTTAAGATGGCATAGTCAGGTAAGATGACACACCAATCATATTGGTTTAAATATACGCGCTATAGGTGATCCAGTGACGTTTTAGAGATTACCTGTAGATATCGCTAGTGTTGAGGTTCAGTATTGCAAAAACTAAACGCAGGTTGGAAAGTAGTCCATGTTTTTGTGATTTTGACAAGTTTTGTTTACTCTTTTATTTGGTGGTAAGGTAAGAATCTTTGGGTTAAACTAATTTGGAATGTATAGTAGCAGTATTATGTGATACGAATATCAATAAATGTGTATTCTAACCTTAAAGTTTTTGTCACAACAATTAAAATGAAACTTGCACATGCATTGGTTAAGATGACATACAAGACGTGGGTGTAAGATGGCATACCATGCCATCTTACCTTTATGAAATAAGAACTGTATATTTTATAATAAGTTACTTAAGTAAAAAGCACTCGTGGATCATATTCTTGAGTTCGAAAGTCGGCTTTTTGAATTTAACACAACCGAAATAAGAAAATAAGCATTTGGATTTGCGGAAAGATTTGATAAGAATGAGAAAATAGCTGGCTGGGATTGGCTAAAAGGATTTAAAGAACGCAATCCTAACATCTCACTCAGAGCTCCAGAACCAACCTCAGCTGCGAGAGCAAGGGCATTCAATAAGCCTCAAGTGACAAAGTTCTTTTCTCTTTTAGAAAAGAAAGTGATAGATAACGAGATCCAGCCACATAGAATTTACAGTATGGACGAGTCTTGGTTTAACACAATTCAAAAGGCCCCAAAAGTTTTTGCTTCCAAAGGTAAAAAACAAGTGGGCGCTGTCACTATTGCTGAACGCGGTGAACATTTTACAGTTGGTTGCCTGTGCTAATGTCATCGGAAATTTTGTGCCACCTGCGCTAATCATTCCAAGAAAAAATCACTAGAAAAGTTAAAAGTAAAGAAGACAGTCGGATCGCAGGTTTTCACGTCTACTCTATTCATGAATAACATAAAGGTAACAGTACAGCAGAAAAAAGAAAAGAAACATCGCAAATATCTGAAACAACAAAAGAAAACAAAGCGTGTTATTTTTGAAGATGATGATAACGTAAATTCCAAGCCTGCGCCTAAAAAATCGAGAGCCAAACGAGGTCGGAAGCAACCAGATCCTGTTATTTTAGATGATGATATTGATCTTGACAACGGAGAGAACATGGATCCTAGGCCCTCCAATAAGAAGTGCAGATCCACGCGGAGTCGAAAGCATCGAAGCCTATTAATTTGGACGATGACGACGACCTCAACGATCCTTGTGCCTATGAAGACGCGGACGAAGATGATCCAGCTTGTATTTACTGCAATAAACTATTTAGTCAATCTAGGCCAAAAGAACATTGGGCAAAGTGTCAACTGTGTTTCAATTGGTGTCATACACTATGTGCAGGCGTATTTGTAAGAATGAAATTGTGCCTTTAGTGTTTCTTACAATTCACCAATAAAATTTTAGTGTCCTAGTGTTGTAATCAATTTGGTACTATGCCTCACCTTCTTTGGGTCCCTTTTTGCAAGGGAAATTATCCTGGGCAGCCTAAAGTATCCTAACCTCAACTAACCACAGGATGCCCAAGAACAAAACAATAGGGTACAAAGTGAGTAAAAGATGAATAAAAGTTGTTAAAAATATTATATTTAAGAAATATTGTTATAGAACCAACATTAGAGAACATTTCTAACTCTGATATAAACTTATTTTTAGGCTTAAACGCTTAAACTGTAAAACTCACAAAGTAAACAATATTATTAAATCTATTGTGAAAACAAAGACATACCTAATATGTATTATTAAAAATTTATGTTAAAAACGCAATGATACGGTCACTACAAAATCTATGCCACTTTTAAAACATTTTAAACTTAATAAATAAAGGGTCAGAATTAACGCCCGGTAATTTATTACAATTTGCAGATAAAAAAATAAAAATTTATATATGCTCGTTAAAAAAAATCAAAACGAAGGATAAAATAATAAGAAATGCCTTTCTTTTATTATAAAATCACAGTATCAAATATACCATTTGCACGGTAAATTCTGTTTGGTATGTTAATGAAATGGGCACTAAAAGATATATATAAATGCTTGATAATTTAAATTCACTATTAAATAAAATTTTGCATTTTAGAGTAATATAAACGCTCAATAAGTCGTATTCTCAGTTAAAACTAACCAAAACTATTTATCTATAACCAAGTGCTGACACTAACCAAAACTATTTATCTATTACCAAGTGCTGACCAAAAGTACCGAACGCCTTTTTGTCCTAAACGCAAAACGCTATCAAATTTCTTTTATATTTATCAAATTTTTATTATTTTAGAAAGCATGTAAATTTAATATCTGGCATTTATAAGATTTATCGAGCATCTATTATTTTTATCGAATATTTCTTTGGATAAATTAACTGGAAAATGTAATATGCACTGAGTATAAAATAACGAGCATTTAAATTTGTTCTAATAAATAAATATTTCCATTATTTTTTTTAAGTGTTACTTGTTACTTAAAATGTTGAAATGAAGTTTATGAAATTAACATAAGTCTTTTTTTTAACCTCCATATAAAATTAGTTTTTACATTTTTACTCAGTTACTAACTAAATGGTGCCTAATTAATCATAATTTGTTGATTATAAAAATGTCTAAATTTGTATGTTTCATAATTTGTTTAGTACTATTATTGTAGTATTTTAATTGTATACTATTATTTTTTTAAATGTTAAATATCCCAGTAAATACCGGTGTACATTAAGCCATTTTTTCTGACATCATTTCATTTCACATTTTTTTTGTACTTAATCCATAAACCTATCTAAAATAAAGTATATTATTATTATTATCACCCATTTTTAATATTTGTAACCTATTTAACTTTTTTATTACAAGCAAACAGTATATGTTTTGAGCCATAAATTGTATTTTTCTATGTACCTTCCAGCACATTTATAATTCGCGCGCTTACTTCGTACCGTGACATCATAATTCTCGCGCGGAGGCTATTCTATTATAGATGACATTGGACGACATACCTTTAAAGTCTAAGATGACACACTATGCCATTTCACCCTATAATCTTCTTACACATGTCAACCAAAGTGCATTTATGTTAATTTTTTAATTGTATGTAACGTTCATATTTAAAAACCTAAATAGTTTTGTGTATTATGGGTTGTTTAAGAATATACGCAATATGCTGATTTTATTTTACTTTATTTATTTCGTATATTTGTTTCAAAGTAATAAGTATGTCATCTTAAGCACAATTCCCCTACCTTAAAGCATGATATATAAACATCATAACAATATTTTTTATTCTGGACTTATACTAATGATAACATTTTGATAAATATGTGCATAAATTAGCAGTACATCATAATATAGAAGTATTAAACTAAGACTATTAACCGATTTAACATTTGTTTTAAAGTCGTTTAAATCCATTTTTACTTTTATATTTTTTGGCAAGACATTATCTCATTTATTATTTTACAATCAGTCAAACAGGAAAAAAATCAGTTTCTTCCTTAGAGACTCAATACTATCTGATTTCTTTAATCGAATTTCCATTTCCTTTTAGCCTGACGGCACGGCGCTTTTGAAGGTGTTAAATAAATGCAAAAATGATTATTTAAGTCGTTTTTCATGCCATCGCAGTCTGATTTATACGTTTGAAAATAATGAGTCTTGCTGAATAATTAATCTGTTTAGGTACAAGTTTTACAGTTGATATCTTGTCCCTCTTTTATTATTCTCTCTGTTTTTTTTATGACTTGTATATGAAATTAAAATTTCAATAACCCTTACTTTGCATAAAGCACAATATCTACTTTTACTTGGTTGGATGTAACATTGTCACTAATATTACTTAACTTCATTTTAGCTCCTATTGTTTTCGGCAAGAAAAATCATTTTTGTTTAAGTTAAAAGCTTGATTGGGGAAAAAGTCAGAGGACCATGCACACTTTAAAAGGTTTTTGGCGACCGGTGGAATTAAACCAAATTTTAATATGTTATTAGGGAAATCAAAAGAAGCAATTTTTATTATTGCACCAAAACTCTAAACCTACAGGGTGAGTCACTCGAGCTTGGTATAATTTGTGTTTTGCTAGTTTAAGAAATTATGGCTTGCTAAGTTTTAACTGTATTTAAATAGTAAATAATACTAAAAATTTTTATATTTACTGTGTTCATTAACTTATTTCATTTATGAAGTGCTCTTGGGTTTAATAAAAATACAGAGTAAATTAAAAAACTAATTGTTTAACTTTATATGAAAAATATTAATAGGTATCCCTAATAAGTAATCTGTAATATTACTGTTAGGAAATAACGAATTAAGCCAAAATAACTGTACTGTGGGGATTTTAAATAATCTTTTAACCGCAGAATATACAGGGTACCGTAAATAAAATTCTAAAAAATTAAATTATAGCTATTTTAAGATTACTTTTAACTTAATAAATAGAAATGAATTTAAGCAGTGATAAAGAGTTTAAACTAAAACAAAATGATTTTACAAATATAGCATTTTTTATTTTAGCATGGGAAGTAACTTAAAAAGTAAAAATATGCCCGAAGATAAACGGAAAACATTACTGAATGTTTTAAATAAAATTCTTAACATAGTAAAACGGCCACTAAAGCAAGTAAATCAGTATATACGAGGTTCTGTGAAATAATATTTTAAAGATTAAAAAAATAAAAATCGTTTATTAATATATGTATAGGGACATCATTATAGAAAAAATCATTAATTGTATGTGGTGATTTACACAATCCTTAATATCTCGAAAACAATAACAGCTTTGGAAAAATGTTATATAACCAAAAATTAAGATTATTATTATTTTTTTAGGTTTTACAACAATTTTTGATTGAAGAAATATTAAAGTAAAAAAGTTAAGTTATAACTTAAAATAGTCTTCATTCTTTTTTTATTAAATCTCAAAGAGTATTAAATTTAAACAAAAAAGTTATATAACTTAAAGATCTTTTAACATAATTTTTGTTAAATAAAATTTCGTATAGCAATAATTGGTTTTGAGATATTGAAATGTAAAACAAAACTAATAATTTTTTAGAAACTAAAAGAGTTAAAAAAATTAATATACCCAAAATAAAGCTCCCAAAATTGTTCATATAAAAAGTTACGTAAACATTTTTGATGAAATAAATAATAAAGGAGATATAGCCAATAATTGGATTTTGATTAAAAAATTCATTTTAAAATAGTCAAAAAATTACATATTTTTTTAATAATCAAATTTTTCCATTTTTTTACTTAAATTATTTTATTTATTTATTGTAATCCCATATAACATAAAATGCAATGTAATAAAAATATTATTTAGGACATGAAATAGTATTTTTTAGCTTACCCTGTATTTTTATTTTACTTTATAACACTTTTGAAGTTAAACAAGTTAATATCCTAAAAAAAATGTAAAAGTTTTATTTACTATTTATATACAGGTAATACTTAGCAAACCATTATTTTTTTAAATTAGCAAAATACAAATCATACCTAGCTCTAGGGGCTCACCCTGTAGGTTTCGAATTTTGGTGCAATAATAAAAATTGCTCCTTTAGAGGTTCTTAATAACATATTAAAATTTGGTTAGTTTACACCGGTCGCCAAAAACCCATTTAAAGTGTGCATGGTCCTTTATAAAGTTGTATTCAATATTTATTGAATACCTGCTGCAATTGGTATAATGCTATTTATAAACATACAAAAAAGAAGACTATATTTAAGAAAAGCTACCCAGATGAGAAAATGCAAAAAACTGGTAAGAACTAGAAAAAAAACTAATAACCCTAAAATGCTAAAAACGTATAAACGAAAAAAACCAAACTAATTTGAAATATTTGTTACAGTGTTCAATTTTGTTTTTAATATCTTACAAGGTATTACTTACATGTTTTTTTTAACTCTTTTTAAAAGTTTTTTTTATTTTTTGTAACCCTTTTAATTAAACTAAGATTGTTTATTAAGCCTAAAACAATTTTAATTACATTTTTTCTTTAACTAAACACGACGCTATAAGCCTTTCGTAACAGCCACACTTGTTTATTATTATTATATTTTTGTGCTCTAGAAGACTTTCTAACGATACCTTACTCAATAAAATACGCAAAAAATATATTTTTCTTTCCGTCTGATAGAGATTTATTTTCATTCTTTGATAGGAAAAAAATTTGGAGACTTGAAAAACTTTAATATTGCTTTCATATACCGACAATCAATCTTTTCTGAACAAAAATTGCCGAAAAAAAAAGTAAAAAGTGTTTTTCAACTATTTATAAACACGTCAATTTTTCATTTGTTTACTGCCTCCTGAAAGATCGTAAGTTACATTAAGAATATGTGTACAAAAAAAAACAGTTGAATAGTTTTTATATAAAGTAGATTTATGTATTATATTCATTTTTAGAATTACTTGGATTTCTCCCAAAAAAGTTTTTTTTTATCTTGGGACAGTCCACGATGGCTACGGCCTAAGTATTAACGTACCGTGGGTGTCTGAAGTGTGATAATAGAGAGTTTATTCACACGAAACTTAAATATTTTTGGATTTGGGGGAAAAGGAAAAACTTCTGCGGGTAGCAAATTCCATAGCCTGGATACTCTAGGAATAAAAGAACGAACAAAGTGTTAAGTTCGGGGCCTCTCAAGCTGGACTGTAAAAGGATGCATTAAAGTGGCACTACTTGTTGGTCTGTTGGGAGCTGCCAAAGGAGAAATTATACTGGCCAGCTCTTCGGTGCAGATGCCGTAAAAATACCTATAAAAGAGGGACAAATCCCCCACAGCTCGTCGGTGGACAAAAGAAGAAAGCTTTTCTGTAAGTGTGGGATCATGAATAAGACGAACAGCTCTTCTCTGCATGAAGTCAAGAATGCTAAGTATTGTAGGAGATATTAAAGAGGGTCTGATCTGGGATACATACAGAGTATACAGATTAGAAGGAGAGAAATACTTTCTGACTTGAAAAAGAAAACCAAGCTTTTTTAAGGCTGCTGAGGCCATGGATGTAATGTGTTTGTGCCAGTTAAGTTTATTCGCAGTATCCCCAAATTTAAACATGATTGTGTTTTGGAGGCATTAAACTAGACAAGATTTTTGGCACCCCAATCCAAGGTTACTCTAAGTCTTGTAAAAGAGATATCTGCATTGACCTACGCTTGTTTTCCAAATCAGAATTAGAGGGTGGCTTAAGAAATTGAATATTAGAGTGGAGGGTACTATCGTTAGCAAAGTTATGGATAGGATTGGTTGTGGAAGAGAGAAGATCGTTGATGTGAAGAAGAAACAGAGTTGGTGCCAGTACTGAGCCCTGGGGCATCCCAGCGTTAATTGGATATAAGCTGAAAGAATGACCATCTACAATAACTCATATACGTTGATTAAAACGGAAACTGAAGAGCCAAGAACAAAGCTTAGATGGAAAACCGTAAGAAGGAAGTTTGATAAGAAGCCCATCATGCCATACCAGATCAAAAGCTTTAGATGTATCAAAAGCAACGATCTGGGATTCACTAAGAAATAGTTTAATTTTAATTAAAAAATAGGTTTAGAAAGTAGATATAATTTGCTATAAATCAGAGTACACCTTGTTTCTAAAAAGCGTTCAGCCCATTTAAATATTGGATAAAATGCCTAATGTTGTATGAAAGTTTTATAGCTTTTTATTTATTATTTTTTGAGCATAACGAAAAAAACAAATAAACATCAAAAAGTTTAGAAAAATTAAAGATTTAATTTTTTTAATGAACACCCCGTATATTTTTATTTAGAACTAAAGGTCTATTTAAATTGTTTTTAAAAATATTTTGTTTGCTGGCATTTGGTTCAGTCTTTTTAAAAATATTTAAGTTTTTAATAAAAATTTAATTAAGAGTAAAAATCAACAATTGGAAAAAAAATTATTATGAACCTAAAAAATCTAAAAAAGCTACAAATTTTTAACGTAATTTAATTTGTTGTAAACAAATTTGGACCGCTTCCTATTCAGTAACATAATTTCATTTTAAATTTTCTATTCTATTTTCTGGCCTTTTATAGTAAATTTATTTTTTAGTTACCGCACAAAAATAGATCCAAAAGGTTTAAATTGGGCTATTGGGCGGCCATCTAAATGTACCATACCCTTCTACCCATAAACCGTATTTTTCGTTGAGTAACAGAGTTAAAAAAGACCTAGGACCAAATCAGATCTTTTGTTTTTCAAGACAATGTAGATTTTTACTATCAATTAAATTTTTAAATACCAACTTAAATATATTTAAAACGACTGAACAAAATTCCAGCAAACTATATATTTTTAACAAGAGGATGGATAGACCTTTTATTCTAATTAAAAATATACCAGGTGTTCTATTTAAAATAAAAGTTAACTCATTTTCTTTTTTTAACTTTTTATGTTCATTTGTTTCTTTCGTTAAATGATAATAGATGAAAAACTATAAAAAATTAATATATTTTTTCTATTTATTTTAGTTATTGTTTTAAGTGGGTGTCAAAATGTAAATATAAACTCAGTATCTTAGAGACTCATATTTATAGAAATGTTTTTTATATATTTTTTAATAAGGAATCACTTCCTAAAATTTGGCCGTGCATTCTTTAAACACCCTGTATTGGGACAAAAAAAACTTTTAGATTTTATTGCAGCAAACACATTTAAAATAGGTTTTGGCATTTATTTGTAACAAGCTTAAAAGGCTATTAAATATATTAAATAGGCACAGGTTATTTAGTAAAGCTTGCGTTTTATTAAAACAGTTTATTTTCAGAAACGTAAATTAATTTACATTTTATTTTTTATAACAATTGACAAAATTAAATAAAGTTATTTTGGATATTTTAATATAGCTTTTTCCTTATCTCTATTTTAATTTAGAAATTATGTTGCAAAAATGAAAGGAGGATTAATATCGGAAGGATGAACCCGAAAAACAAAGTTGTTAAATCCGTTACGAAATAAAATTATGGTTCAAAAATAAAATTATATTTCAAGTAAAATTTTACACCAGGCGCTTCAACGAAAAGTTTTATTACAGACGATTGCTTTAAGATTAAACTCGCAATTGCAGTAAAATTTTATCAGTGCCAATATAAGTTAAATTTAATGTGAAATGGTCGTAATGTGGTGCATTGTAGTGTAAGTGCCATTTCAGCAGGAAGTTTAAGTAAGTGCTGTATATGGACTATAACTTGTACGGCAGTAGTTTTGTAATATAGGCTTATAAAGGGTTTATATCTTAAAATTTGTGTAAAGTAAAGAAGTTAGTATTGTATAATTCAACAACACTATTTATAGTCGGAAAGCCCATGACACATGTTTTATGAAGTGTTTGATTCGGGTAGAGATGTCACATAGTTACATTTTTGCATAGATAAGTAAGTAACTAAATAATTGCCTAACCTACCTGGGTACACTTGGTACTGTGCATATAGGAAGTCCGGGCAACTTTTATTTTCAAGATTGCCAATTATTAAACCCCGGGAAAAGTGAATTTTTCGTAACTTTTCTTTGAAAATAGTATAAGAAAATATGCTACCAGTGGTTTAAGACGCGGATATGTTATCTAATTATTACGGGATTATTAAAACTTATTTAAATTTCTAAAAATATATCACTTTGCTTAATGGTAGGCAATTTTTTTATTAAATAGATGACTTGGGGGTCCTAAAAATCTAATTATTGGTATAATTTTTTTAATGTCGTTTACAAACATTTAAATTATACATCAACTAGATACTTAATATTCCACAAGGCACGTTAAAAATACCATGCTTCTTCTGCCCTGTTAAAATACATATATAATAATCCTTCGTGAGTTGTCATAAAGATAAAAAAAAACTAGATACTTAATATTCCACAAGGCACGTTAAAAATACCATGCTTCTTCTGCCCTGTTAAAAAATATATTTCTTTTATAATTTTATATTTAATATAAAGCCATCTACATAAAAACAACAATTTTTTTTAATCCATGTGATCCATGGCGCATTGTTTAGATATATCTTTACCATGGCACGTTTTGTATTTACTTTCAAAATCCTGTTTAATAATTGCTTAGTACGATTTTGTTGTGTAGCTTTCTGAAATACAACCATAATATTTCTTGATATTATTGATTTTATTCATTTTTTTAAATAATATAAGTCTTTAAATATTGCAGTAAATGGCATGCCTTAATTTTAAATGGGAGTATATATTTTAAATGAATGGTATTTTAAATTATTAGATAGTATTTTTTTTAGGTTTAAATAAGTTTTTTATGCTAACTTACAAGCATTTTACTACCAAATTACGTTTAAATTTAATATTGGCAATTCTCTCGGTGACGTCATACGCAAACCAAACCAATGATGAAGAGCCTGTGTATCATACCTTGTACTCATTGTGTACCTGGGGTACTCAGGTAGGTCAGGCCATTAGTCAATTACTGACTCATCTATGAATCAAAAACTTCATAAAACATGTGTCGTGGGCAAATGGACTATTATATTTAATTTTTATTAGTTTATTAAAAAATTATAAATTATTAATAAAATTATTAGTGGCTAAAAAAAGGTATACGTACTTTGTTACGAAGATGCATTGCACAATGAGTACAAGGTATGATACACAGGCTCTTTATCATTGGATCGGTGTGCGCATGACGTCACCGAGAGAATTGCCTATATTAAATTTAAATGTAATTTGCTGGGAAAATGCTTGTAAGTTAGCATAAAAAACTTATTTAAACCTACAAGAAATATTATTTAATAATATAAAATACCATTCATTTTAAATATACACTCCCATTCAAAATTAAGGCTTGCCATTTACTGCAATCTTCAAGGACTAATGACATTGAAAAAAATAAATAAAAACAATAATATCAAGAAATAATACGGTTGCATTTCAGTAAGCTACACAACAAAATTTTAATACTAAGCAATTATTAAACAGGATTTAGAAATTAACAAAACGTTCCATGACGAAGATAGATCTAAACAATGCGCCGTGGATCACTGTGGTTTATAAATAAGAAAAAAAAATTAAAGCAGTTGTTTTTTTGTAGTTGGCTTTGTATTCAATATTAAATTATAAAACAATTTTTTTCAACAAGGCAGGAAGAGCATGGTGTTTTTAATGTGACATGTGGAATATTAAGTAACTAGTTGTTTCATAATTTTGATGTTAGTAAACGACTTTATAAAAATTACACCAATAATTAGCTTTGTTGGTCCCTTAAGTCATTCATTTAATAAAAGAAAAATTCCTTACCATTAAGTCAAGATATTTATTTTTTTTTTAATTTAAATTTTCATGCAGTTTAGCGGCCGTAAAGTGGCCTTTTATATACTAGTTAAATAAAATAAGTCTGGATTATTTTACACTTCTTTATGGCATCGAGAACTACAATAGGAGTATTTTTTTACATCTTTATTATTTAGATACACAATTTTTCCGTTGTATTTTTTTTGCAATAGCAATCTTGGTCAGCTCATAATCTTTAGTATACCCTTTTGCTAAAGTAAAGGACCGTCATCCTCCGTGCATTTTAATCGACTTCATGTGTTAGCTGAAACCGCAGCTGACAAATGCCTGAAGCAATATATCGTATATAAAGAGGGTTTTGTTTAGCCTAGATACTTGGTAAAAACAGCTGACATATTTGCAGTTTTGTGTATTTCTACAGGTTGATTACATAAAAAATTATATTTTGGTATCATAGATGTTTAAAATGCAATACATTTCTTACCTTATCAAATAAATCAATATGTTTGATGTTTTCAGAAACACACAAAGCTTTATATGGTTGAAAATTATGAGCACAATCTAAGAACAAAACTTAAGCATTTTAACAAATATTTAAAAAAAAATGTTTTTATATAAAAATACCTTATTGAATAAATGTTTCTTATCTGCTTTTGCTAAGAACTTGTCCATTTGTGTTTTAAACAGAATTAGGGACTTTTTTGGTGATATGCTTCTGATTTTCTTTTGAAGAAAGAAATGATACTGAGAATGCTCAAATGTCAATTTCTTTCAAGGACTTACATTGTTTTAGCATAGAGTATTTGCTGTTAGTGACTTATTTATATACAAAGCTCAGTGTCGTTAAGAGAATTTAGACCATCTGTGGTCTCTTTTATGATCACACCATTTTTGATACAAACTCTATGTTTCTTTATATAATTGTAAGTAATAATGCCTTATTTAAAAACAAAGCGATATGTGTTATTCCTTCCATTTTTTATGCTTACATTGTTATTTTACAATTTTTTTTTAAACAACGTCAAACAATTATAAATGTTGGCAACCCAAACAGGCTTACCTGGACCTGATGCACACAACCCAACAACAGTGGTACACAAGGTGTTTGTATTGTATTGTATTGTAATGGAGCAGAGATTGCAACTCAGCTCTGGTGTAGCCTTCCTTCAGCTTCGACCTAAAGAGATCTTTTGTGAATACCCTTCGTTGTTTAGTGCCCAGTAATTCCTATACCTTTAGCAAAGTTCAGGATACTACGCGGTGAAGCTAGATATATCTCTGAGTGGATGTCACCTTCGAAGGTATTTAAGCCGTTGTCGGGTCAGTTCTGCATTCACAGAGAATGTGTTCCGCAGTTTCGTTGCCTCGTGACAAAACCGACATTCTTCATCCTCGTCTTTCCCATTTTTTTTGAGGTGATACCTCCAAGGGCCATGTCCTCTTGGAAGTCAGTTTTAGTTTTAAGTTCATTTTATTAGAAGTTCAGTAGCTTCTTTGTGTACTTAGGTGAATGCAGAAATAAATCTTTTCGCCTGCCTTTGTCCTGGGATGTTGTTCCAGTAAGTCTCTTTTGACTTTTTTCCCATGATCTGAGTTCTGTCATAAAGTGGCTCAAGTGGTGCCACAGAAGGGCTCAGGTCCATAGAATAGTCTCTGTGCTCCCTTCCTTTGCTTGAGTTTATCAGCAATTTCATTTGCCCTCCACTCCCTTCCTTATCCTGGTACCCACTCCCAGATAACTCATGTGTTTGGCCAGTTGGTTTGAAGTGATTGTCAGCATTCCCAGGCCAGCTTTGAATTAAAAGGAAGCATGAAGTCAATGCCTTCAAGCAACCTGGCTGTCCGATAAAAATATATATGGTTTTGCGCCTCGAAGGTTTTTTGGCACACATTCAGTGAAATATCAATTCATGAATTTCAGCTTGGAAGATGGAGGAGCCTTGCCGAGACTTTGATAATTCTACATCAGGTCAGAATTTACCAGCTCCAACCCCTTGTTCCATCTTAGATCCATCAGTCATGTACCAGACAAGTGAGCCTTTTTCATGTTTTGGTTCCATTCACCGCCTCCTTAGTTTGGCGGTCTTGAATAGCCACTTCAAGGCATGGAAGTCCCACCTTCCTGGGCATCATGTCCGTAGGTTTGGTCAGAGCTTCAGTCTTGATTTTTTCCAAAATTTTAAGGTGACCAGTCAGGTCTCCTGACTTTATATTTTGTGTCTGAATTCCTCTGGGCACTCAGTATCGCCTCCCCTCTTTGTACTAATTACAGGGGAAGGAGGTTCAACAATGTTTCCAGAGCTGCCCGTTGGGCAAGTTTACCATTGCTCCAGTAACTCCCAGACAGGCATGTCTTTGCAGTTTCAGAAACTTTCTTATGTAGTTTTTCCTCTGTTTTTGGCCACCAGACCAGTGAGGCATAAGTAACTATTGGTGGCTTACAAGCTGTAATGTATATTGATAGATCATTTTGGGTTTTAGACCCCATGTTTTACAACATAATCTGCGGCATATAGTGTTGTTGATCGCTTTGCTACGATAGTCCTTTTTATTTGCGAGTTCCATTGAGTTTCACGATTAAGGACATTCCCAGATGATTTAAGCTTCTTTAGAAAGGTTTGATGTAATGCCGTTTGCATAGGAACACAAAGGTGTTAAAATTTAACAAAACAAGACTTCAAAAGTTCTTGTCTTAGGTTTTAACCTCGCTCGCTAGGTAGCTTGGCCCAAAAAACAACATGCCAAATAAAGCCACGTCAAGTGTACGTATGACATAAATAACTAGTAAAATAATAACTTCTTAATTACACAAGAATATACCAGGATATTTTGCCTTAGGTAATGTGTCAAATATTTTAAAAAGCTATTTGTTCGAGCAGTAATAATTAAATATACAGGTGTGGATAGTTTAAAACCGAACATGGACGTTTCGTAAGTAGAACAAAGAAAACAAATTAACCACCAAAACAGAGTGAGATCGAGTTTAAACTAGGACAAACGCGCCAAAATAGCTTAAACAGCGTACGCTCGACGCAACGACTATATACTAAAGGAGTGCTCAGTTTGCCGAATTTATCTGTTAAGGTCAGACTCGCTGTAACGTCACCACTTAAAAATATTGTCTTTACATTCAAGAAAAGGAAAGCAGAATTTTATATTTGTAATAAGTTAAATTTAAAGCGGATAAATTACAATATACATATAGTTTTATTATTCCAACTGCCCTAAAGCATTTTGTGAAATTATTTTGGAATGTAAAAAAGAAAACGGTATATAAAAATAGAAGAATTTACACACACAAATTTATTTAGACACAATAAATCACCATAGGCATAAAAAAAAATATAGATATTTTTATTTAGAGTAAATAAAAGTCCACATTTATTGTATTTTGCAGTTATATAAATATAAATTTAAAACTTAAACATTAAACGAGAATAAATCACCTGCCTTTTAGACGATTAAACAAGAAGCTCATTTGCTCAAAGAATAGTGATCATTTACCCTTTTTGTCCTAAATCAAATTATTACACACAATTAACAAAACGAATAAAATATTTGTCTTCTTTAGTCCAAACTACACTAAAATCACTTTAATAAACACCAATTGTTCAACAAAATCCCAAGAGAAACCAGAAAACCCTTTAAATCACACACGATCAAATGGGAAAATGAATGTAAACAAAATTATTCAGCACCGGTGGTGACGTCACAGCCGCTCCCCGCTCCCGCTAAATTTTCCAACGTACGTTAAATAGAACTAAGCAGTCCTTTACTATATAATTGTTGCGCTCGACGAAGGTTGACTTATGATGAGGGGTAATAAATATGCAGGTGCAAGCGGGCGGCCGTATGCCTCGAATGGCCGGTCTTCGCTGTTCAAAACAGCGCTTGATGGCTGTCGACATATCGCAAGCTTTTGCTCTCACTACTTTCACACACAGTGGTTAGGTTGTCCGTTTCTGTTTGATACATTACGCTATATCCTTATGTTTGGTTTTGGATTTTTCACACCTGTATATAATTTTTGTATTATTATTATCTATGAAATGGCAGTTATGGAATACGTATCAACGTTTAGTTTTGGGTTAAAAACGATGATCTTTATTAGAACTTAGAATACCAACACTACAGCAGCTTTAAATTGTAAAATTATCGCACTACAAAAATTCTCTACACATAAGGAACAACCCTTCTTTATAAATACTGCTTTAAAATCTTAAGCTTTTAAGTTTCGTTGGCCATTTATTTGGGACTTGCAAGAACCTTATAGCAATAAAGTTTAAGCAGCTGGGTTGATGATTTAAACATCTTGGATGACATGCACATTAATTTCACGAAGTTATTTCTCGGCTTTTTACTTTTTTCCTCGTCAAAAATTAAGAAGATTTAATTACTGCGGAAGCAAACAACCTACTTTTTTGCTATAGACATAAAAAAATTAACAGGAAAAAGACAAAAATAAATTTTTGAAGCTTCTCTCATAATTAAGAAATACAATAGTAAATAAGCTGACTTTGTTTAAATATTAGATTTTATTGTATTATCCAAATGGTATGCTAGGCTAAGATGTGATTTATTTTAATATATATATATATATATATGCTATATGTATATATATATATATATATATATATATATATATATATATATATATATATATATATATATATATATATATATATATATATATATATATATATATATATATATATATGATGAAATTTTATACACTTCTAAGGTAAGATTGGGATAGAAACACATTTTAACATATTTTATACCCAGGTGTTCAGAAATTAAAAAGCTTAAAATGTTTACAAGAGTAAAGTGCTTTATTTGAGAAGATATGGAATTAAGTTACTAAGGAAAGAGTTGTTCAAAATTGAAGAATAGTCTCTAATGTCTATTTTTAGAAGAATCGGCTACTTTTATTTATTTGTGAGATTAAATTATTTGCTAATATCAATTTAAATTACAACTAACAATTTATCAAAATTTTGCTGTTAAGTAAGCATTTAAAGCTGACGTTACTGGCTACAATGAATTATAAAGCGAAGTGTCAATGAAACTTGTCACTATCAACGTCTACTAATTCAAAAATAATGACTTGTTAATTTGGGAATTAGTTAATTAATATTAAAATAATTTTATCACAAATTAACAAAGTGGGCTGATACAAAATTGGTATTACAGACTATTTTTACTTTTGAACCTTTTCTAGTAACCTTTATCCTCTCAAATAAATGCATGACTCTTCGAACCATTTAAAGTTTTTCAATTTCTGAATTACCTTATAAAGTTTGTTAAATGTTATCAATCTTTTCTAAGAAATAACGGAATATTCAAATGGCTTTTTTGATAAAATTAAAAATAAAGAGAAGTTTTTACTAATCAACACGTTTTGAGTGGACGTACTGGTGTGTTCACGGAAAGGTGTTGAATGGCATTTCTTTATTTTTTAATTTTGATGAAAAGTTCTGTGGTAAAAATTTACTGCTACTTCTTGGGAGTAAGATTGGGATAAAAAATTTAACATATTTTATACGCGGTGTTCAGAAAATTGAAAAAACTTAAAATGGTACAAGAGTAAAGTGCATTTATTTGCAAAGATATGGAAATAAGTTACTAGGAAAAGTTGTTCAAACATAAAAGGTAGACTCTAATACCAATTTTCGAAAAAATCGGCCCACTTTTATTCATTTGTAATTAAAATTGCATTATCAATTAACTAATTCCAAATTTTTGTACTAGTAGGCGTTGATGGTGACAAGCTTTATTGACACTTCGCTTTTATAATTCATTAGCCGCAGTAACGTCAGCTTTAGATGCTTACTTAACAGCAAAAAAATTTGATAAAATTGTTATTAAAATTTTTGTATGATATTAAATAAATTTAATCCACCAAATAAATAAAAGAAGTAGGCCATTCCCTCAGTATTAAGACTTACCTTTAATTTGAACAACTTTTCAATAACGGCTATATCTTCTTAAATAAATGCACTTTACTCTTGTACCATTTAAGTTTTGAATTTTCTGGGCACTATAAATATACAATATACATATTTTGTTTATTTGTTAAAAATTCTTATAATAATAAATTCATTCTATTTCAGACTTCGTGTTTTCATATGTAATTAAAAGATTTTAAGTCATCACTCAAATAAAAAAAACTTCTTATATTGTACATATACAAGTAAATAACGAAAAAGTAAATACATTATTAATTCTAGTGTTTTTCTAATTTTAATATTCAAGTAAGTAAGGCTTTTTTTTTTTTAAAGTTATTCTTTAAAATTCTAATAAATTAAAATCTGCTTTGTTTTAAAACGTAATCTGTCTTAAGCCCCAAAACTCTCAGACGACGATCCATATTTTACTGTCTTAAGCAGTAAACTATTTAAAACTCTGAAAAGCAATTTAAACAACTTGTGATTTTCTTTTAATATCGACATAAATTAATGTTTTTGCTTGAATTCATAGCTAGCTGGGTTAAAACGTTACAAAGGCCTTTGCAATGTTTATTATTTAATTATTTAGTATTTTTGATCTAATAATTTTTACGGAAAATTAAGATTATGTGTTATTAGACTTTTTTAAATAAATCGGTTATTCATAATTTAATGAAAGATTCACTTCTTTAGAGTTAGAAAGGTACAAAAATTTTAATTTTTATTTTTTTATTGAATTAGGTCTTAAAAAATATATTGTATTGAAAGAGAATCTTAATAATTTCTGGATTGACTCCCAGAAGAAAATAAAATGTAAGAAACTGTTACAAACTAAATTATGTTAAAAACAACTAAATTTTATATTTTTACAAAAGTAAAATGCCTTCAAAAAATATTTTTTTTCCCTTAACTTTATAATAAAACCAAGGGACACGACGCAAATCTTATGAAACTTGGTGGCCAGTGAGAGTTTTCCAAATTTTTAATATGCTATAAATAAGGTTAATACTAACAACTTTGTATTGACACAAACCTGATAGCTACACAGGGTAAACCAATATTTAAACTTAAAAAAACCTGACGCTGTAGTTGCAGTACTATTATAACGACATTGTTTATTAATTTTCTATCATCCATTGATTCCAAACTATAATATTTTATTTTGCTATCAATTAAATAATATTTAAAACAAAATGTATTGTTTGTTTGTATTAAAAAATTTAAAAAAATTTCCCTAAAGAATTATTTAAAGTTAAAAATAAATAGGTTTTGGGGGCAAGGGAGTAATTTGATTATTTCTAATTATAAAATATAACTTATATACCTTCTATTTGGGGTTAAATTAATAAAACCGACTGCTCAAAAATATAAGTTGCAGTTATTCCTGACCTGGAATTTGCATTTTTGTTTTTGTAAAAATAAAATGTTTTTCAAAATGTCTTATTTCATTTAATATCCTTATACCTTTATATACATGCCATGTTCTTTTACTATGTGTATAAACCATTTTTTTTTAATTATGCATATACCTGTAGATTGGAAGTTAAAATATTTTATTTTTAGGTTTAATTATTGGCATACCCTCTATAGCTATTATGTTATGTTAGTTCTGGTTGGTAAAGATCTAAAGATTTTTTTCTAATATTTAGTTACATTTTTTACATCTTGTAATAAATATACCATTAGATATATTAAAATATGGTAGCAAACTAAGGGGCTTACTTAATAAATTATACCGTGTATCTTAATGCAACATATGTCAATATTTAAAAAATTTGTTCCTTACTCAAACAACAACAATCTAAGAAACAATATCTCTTTTGTTTCTATTTGATCTTAACTTTACGTATATTTTTTAGTAATACCAATTTATTAGGTCATGTTTTAACCCTGTATATAAATTATTATTAAATATATTTTTTTAATAAAACTTTTTGAAACTTGAAAAGTAAGACCAACCAAGATAAATGAAAATTATAATAAATGTCGTTTTAGCGGCCATGCAAGCGTATTTTTAAGTTCAATTAATAGCTCACCCTCTAGAGCTAACTTCTGCCAATACAATAAATGTTAGTCTTTAGCCAAGCCACAATACAATAAAAATTTAAAAAATTTTTTGGTCACCAAGTTTCATAAGATTTACGCCATCGCCTTTTAGTAACTTTAATAATTACATGCAGACAAAAGCTAAATCTAAAAGGACCATGCACACTTTATATGGGTTTTTGGCAACTGGTAAAAAAATTTTAATATGTTATTAAGGACCTCAAAAAAAGCAATTTGTATCATTGCCCCAAAACACTGAATCTACGGGATGAGCCGCTGGAGCTAGGTATAATTTATGTCTTGGTTATTTCAAAAATAATGGTTTGCTAAGTATTACCTTTATTTAATAAGTAAATTATACAAAAACTTTTAATTTTTTTTCCTGTATATTAATTTGTTTAACTCACAAAGTGTTACAATGTAAAATAAAAATACAGGGTAAGCCGAAAATTAATATTCCAAATCCTAAACAATATTTTATTTTTTTTTTTTTTTACTAATATGACATTGAAATAAATCCTTTAAATAAAAAAAACAAAAATTAGATTTTATAAAAAATTATTTTTTTTACGATTATGGAATGAAATTTTTGATCAAAATCAATTGTTTATATCTCTTTTGTTATTTATAACATCAAAAATGTTTGTATAACTTTTTATATGGAGAATTTTAAGAACTTTATTTTTGGCAAATTAATTTTTGTATCGTTACTAGTTTTTGAAATATTATTATTTCTGTTTTAAATTTAAATATCTCGAAAATCATAATAACGAAATTGTATTTAATAAGAATTATGTATTCTTACAAGATCTTTAAGTCATCTAACTTTTTTGTATAAATCCAACACTTTTTGAGTTATAATAAAAAATTAATTTTTAAGACTATTTTTTACTATAATATTTCTTAATCAAAAATTTTTAAAAAAAATGTACTCTCCTAAATTTTTGGTTATATAATATTTTTCTAAAGCTGTTACAAGTTTTGAGATATTAAGGATTGTGTAAATCACCACATACAATTAATGATTATCTCCATAATGAAGTCACCTAAACATTTATTTATAAAATATAAATTTTTTTTTTTAATTTTTAAAATACTATTATACAGAACCTCGTATATACTGATTCACTTGCCTTAGCGGCCGATCTAATATGTCGAGAATTTGATTATAAACATTTAGTAATGTTGTCCGTTTGTCTTCGGGCATATCTTTGCTTTTTAAGTTACTTCCCATGCTTACACAAAAAATCCCATCTTTTTAATATTATTTTGTTTAACTGTTAACTCCTATTTTTGTTAGAAATTTATGTAAATAGTCAAATAGCTTAAATTTATTTTTAATTATCCATTGGTTTTCTAATTTACCCTGTATTTTTATTTTACCCAATAACACTTTATAAGTAAAATAAGTTAATATACACAGTAAATATGAAAAGTTTTAGTATTATTTACTTTTTGAATACAGCTAACACTTGGCAAACTTTTTTTTTTAATTAGCAAGACACAAATTATACCTAGCTCTAGCGGCTTACCCTGTAGGTTTAGAGTTTTGGTGCAAATATAAAAATTGTTTCTTTTAAAGTCCTTAATAACATACTAAAATTTGGTTCAATTTCACCGGTCGCAAAAAACCCATTTAAAGTGTGCATGGTTGGTTGGTTATTAAAACTACTAAACTGCAAGGCATATTTTTTTTTACTTCGCTATAAAATAATATTTTTTGAGTTACATGGTGGCGCATACCCTTAATGTTTTCTTTTACTTTCTTTTAATAAAAAAGCCATTACATTTGTTAATTAACGAGAATTGCATTTTTTTTTTCAGTTTCAAGTTCATATTTTAGACCATATGTAGTGCTGCAGAATCAACGTGATGCATATTAAAACAGTAACAGTTTTTTATATTGTCTTAATTTTCTACTTTATATCCAAAGAAAATAACTTTAAACCTATAACTAAAGCTCAAGAACTTAGTATAAATATGTTATCAGTTCCAAATTAATAATTTTTGTCATTGTATTTATACCCCTATTGCCCTTTGATTATCTACTCAATAGCATTAAACAAATGATCATTTTTATATTTTACAGCCCCTATAGCCTCATATAAAATTAAACATTTTAAGTTAAGAGATCCTTTTGCAAAAGGTTTTGCTTTTAATTAAAAAACAATCTTTTTTTCCACTTCTGGCTCAAATTTAAACATTTTTGCCAACAAAACTTTTTATAGAGAGCTGAGTGCATTTAAGCAACTAAATTGAAAAATTTCTTATACTCTAAAACAGTTTAAACGTTTTAAAACTTGCTTAAGTGCTTTTGCTTTTTTTTAGGTTAATCAGTAAATCGTATTTTTAAGCAGTTTAATTAAGCCCAAGATAAAACATTACTGAATGATTCTATTAATTTAAACTGGTAAAAACTTCTTTTTTTTTCTTGGTGTTAAAAACTTTGGGGATATTCTTAAGTCTTTTGTGTTTTTCCAGATAAGGTCACAATGGTTTAATATAATTTTGTTTAACAACCTCACTGGTTTACCCAAAAATAATTATAATCCATTTTTTTTTAATAATAAATCTATTACTTAAAAATATTATTTTAACACAATGAATTGATAAACGAATATTTGGCCATTTTTTTAATGCAATAATAATTTTTACAGACCTCTTTTTGGTTTTAAAAAACAAGGATTTTTTAATTTAAAAGTGAAGGCATATAAAAACCAAAATATTTATTATTAATATTTTTATTAAAAATAAGATTCCAGGTATTATTGCAATTTATTTTTGTAAGGAAAACAGAATTAAAAAATAAAGGATTTTCAGATGACATTAGTTAACAGGATGTCCTGATTTCATTGTATATGCAGGGTATCTTAGTTGTTATTAGAGTTAGTGACATACCGTTTCCGCGAAGTGTGGTTGCTTCTTGATAAACCAAAAGATAACACTAAAGGACTATTTATAGCTGTTTTTATTTTTGACACCCAGGACGATTTTTTTTTAATTCTTGGACTCAACTCGTATTTCAATTATTCTGTAACTTACAACAAAAATAAAAACAAATGTTAATAAGCATTTTTACGTAGAATTAAGTGTTGTAGTTAGATATTTTTCCAATTTAATATTTTGTAAACTAAAGAAATGATATTTCTTATAAAATATCCTGTATATTTTTAAATTATACATTATATCGGATAATTGCAGGGTATCTCAAATTCTTTGAATTAAAACAAAACCTATAACAATTGGATTTTTAGTAAAACTGCGCTTAAAAATAATGACAAGCCTTAAAAAAATAATGTTTTGGCAAGCGTAGTAAATGCCCCTATAACCTCTCACAAAAATATTGAACAAGTAAGTGTACCAAAAATAAAAGTCCAGAAAATTTTACGAAAACAAAAATTGAAACCACATTAATTAAAATTAGTTTATTATTTTCATCCTGTGGATGCAAAGCGACAATAAATTTTCGGTCACTGGTACCTTTATAATTTATATATTCATGGTAATTTTTACAAAAATATAATATAATTGGACGAGGCTTTCATCAGCAGTGCTGAAATATTTAACGGATAAAACAGCAGGTATTGGTGTAGAGTAAATCAACACATAGTTTTTCGTAGGAAGCAATAAGGTATATTTGGTTTTAGGGTAGCATATTTTAATCTAGTATTTTTTATTAATATTTTAATAATAATTAATAATTAATTTGGACGGCATTTGATAGTATACTCGTAACTTGATATAACACATAAAAAAAAGTTGTAATACTGGTTTTTTATTGCTAAAAGATGGCTTTAAAGTGATTAACACTTTTAAGCGGCGCGAGAGAGGTAGTGGTAGGGATAGAAGCTCATAGGGCCAGTGATGATCGCGTTTTTAAATTTAGCAATTGACTTAGCAATTGTTAGAAGTTAACAACGGTTTAGAATGTTTAACAAAATGTCAGATTTTGACAGGTTGCCTACTAAAATCATTGAATAACACTGACAATACGT
>JAHBCN010009905.1:0-33631 GCA_019359885.1 Listronotus oregonensis
GATCAGCGCCCCTTGGTTTATCTTCTTCGAAAATTTCACATATTTATTTGTACATCAGAAATTAATTAATTATTAATAAAAAACAATATTAAAATATACAACGACAAATAAAGCTTTATCTCAATCTTGTAAGCGTCTTGAAGATGTAGTTGTACTACGAAACGGCCGTAACGCCATATATTTTAATACACGTGACATTTAACAAAGTTCAAGTTGTTTTATTTTACATAATATTAAAATGGCTTTATTTTTACTTTTAATTCGTAAATTCGGAAGCAGCTAATTCTTTACAAATATGTCAGCCGCTGCATCTTTAATTAACAATACGGAAAATGACGAATCATTTAACAGCTTTGAAAATAATGCTAAGGAAATTTCAAGCAAGTTTGGTTTGTCCAATAAGTTTACTCAAAAAAAAACACAAAAGAAATTAAACTAGACGATGCAGCCTCTGAGCAAGTTGAAAATCTAGTCACATTCTTCGAATTTCTGTTTATTGTTTTGAAAGTACTGGATACATTTCTTGAAATACGTATAGAGAAATTTGATGACATTTTTCAGATTGCAAACAAATTTGCGGCTTGGAAGCAGAAAATATTGCTGCTTCTGAAGAAAACAAAAAGTGTTTGTAAGGTTTACGTACTTTTTACAAACCATCTAGCCAGGCGAAAATAGTTGTTAAATATAAATTATTTTGTAGCTCCTTTACTGAAATATACAAGGAGTGTAAATTGAAAACTAAATAAATTAATCTATTCTTAATTATCAAAAAAATTAGGATCAGTTTTTCCAAATTTATGCTTTCCTAGAATAAAAAATAATGAACAAACATAGGTCGACTATGGCTGAGGAAAGTTCGACAAATAAAGCTTTTCTTAATATTAAAAGAGACTATGCAAAAAATATTGAACAGGACAATTATACTGGAAAATTGTTTTATTTAATTTTGGATTTTATTTGATTTTAAATAAAAAATTATTAGACAGAAGAACGATAAAGCCTCACAGGAAAGATAAAAAACCGTCATTAATTTTTAAATACCATGCATAATTATAAGTTATGACTGCAGCACAATTCGCAACTTTATATCCTTGTTCTTGTTATATGTTGGTTAGTTATTTTATTGCCTTTAAAACAAACAACTACACTTTAAGTCTTTTTATATGTTTATTAGCCTTTGTGCACTAAACGACAGCACCCTAAAAAACTTATGACTTAAGCCCAGGTACACACTAGCGTTTATTTAACGCGCGTTTGAAAGTTCGCCGTGACCTCATGAACATTAATCGCCGTTAAATTAAACGCACGTCGCATCGTAACACTGCAACACGCACCACGACGTACTTCTAAAGGCGCGTTGAATAAACGCCCGCGCTAGTTTGTCCGTAGACTTAGCTCAGGGACCACTAAAGTGCATTATTGGTTTATTTTTTCTGGGTAAATATTCATAAACATCGCCATAAGTGTGTTAATAATGTATATTCTACTAGGCAAGGTTTAAACCCTAACATGGGGTTTATTTAAAATCATTCCCAGATAAATTGTCAAAGTTTTTTGGGTAATTGTCTCGAAAGTTGTCTTCTCTCGAATTTTGACCAAATTTGGTATACGGGTTTTTTTTTGGAGCACTGATAACGAATCTGAAAAAATATTTTTTCGGCAACGTTTCGCTTTCGAGATATTTATAATCAAAGTTGAAAATCAAACTAACCTTATTTAAATTATTACTGCTTCTTTTTGCACAGAATATTTGATTTTTATATTAAATTGGCACACAATATTTCACCAACACCTTTTAAAAACTTGTTTTTATATTTATTTTACACCTTTTCTTCCATTGCTGTCGCAGTTACTTTTAAAAAGTAATTCAATTACAATTACCAATTACTAGCATGTTTTTTAAAAGTAATTCAATTGTTAATTAAAACTAAAAGTAACTGAATATTTTAGCAATATTATTTAAATTACCACATATATTAAACATGATACACCACACAAATAAAATATTTATACTAATATGCATCATACGCGCACGTCACACAATTCAAACTGCTTTCTCGACAAGTTCAACATTAAATGAATTTAAAATAAAAATTTCTTTTTAGCAAACATCAACAGATTTTTCCACAAAAAAAAGTATAAAAACGGTGGCGATAAGCATTAATCGAAAATACTAAATCCGCGCAAAGGCGGCGTTCGCCGGATTCAAAGCGGCTGGCCGTTGTTTCAAGATGTTTATTCTGGCTGATCAAAATTCCGGCAGTTTTTCTATAAAGAACGGTAATTGATTTTTTTGTAGTAATTCAATTATTTATTAGATAATTAAATTAATTTATGAGTAATTTAATTACTTTAATAGTAATCTAATTACTTTTAAGTAATTGAATTACGTGGGATTTGTGAAAATCAATCACCAATTACGATTACATTATCCTACTAATTGAAAACAATTACCTTTTCCGAAAAGTAATTGAATTAAATTATTCCAATTACTGAGAAGTAATTAAATACGATTTTTCAATTATTTTAATTCAATTACCGACAGCCTGATGGCTGCTGGCTTTAAACTTAAAGGTTCGCAATTTAATCAAAAAAAGTGTAAAATAAATACCAGGTTTTTAAAGGTGTTTATAAAATATTGTGTGCCACTTTAGTTTTAAAATCAAGAATTGTATACAAAAAGAAGGGGGAATATAGTGAAAATGGAGTTAGTTTAATTTTCAATTTAGATGATGAATATCTCGAAAACGAAGCGTTGAATTTTTTTCTAGATTCGTAACAGTGCCTTAAAAAAAACCCGTATACCAAATTTGGTCAAAATCGGAGAGGAGGCAACTTTCAAGACCGTTTTTTGCAGTAAAAAATAACATGGTTCGGTCATTATGACATTAAGTCAGAGTCAGGTTAAAGATGCTCTATTTTATGGTAGGGGTGCACGGAAAAAAGTTGCAATAAAGTTTTTAATATTTAGGTGAGATAAACATTCGACTTTTTGAGAATATGTAAAATTCAATATAATATTACAATTTTTTTTCATAATAAGCTTCAGATATAAATATTGCCTTTTCAAGTGGTTTTCTAATAAGATGCTGGGTATATTACAATTTACTTATCAATTGTTGTTAAAAATCAATGTATCTATTTAAGACATCTTTTACAAGGTACTGGGCCCCTTGCATGCAATTTATTTGGATCCAAATTTGCCTCAAACCTCTTTTCTTTTCCTTTGCCGATTAAAGCTATTTGCTAAATATATCTTTAAAGAAAAAAATACTTTCGACGTAAATGCGATTTAAAGTTCTTGTTGGATCTTTTAAATTTGACGTCAGATCAAAACGGCTTCTTACAACCAAAAATCCATTGCAATTAACACAAATAAAAAAAAAATTACAGAAAACAGCATGCATTAAGCTTGGCTCTAAAATCTGTTCAATATGGTTTAAGAAAAACACGTGGTAAGTTATATTATGGATTATCGACTTTTTGAATCAGTGCTATAAATTTTTTGCTGAGGTATTTTTGTAATAAACAAATAAAAGTGACATTTATTAATTGAATGAAAATCCAATCCGTTAGAGATCGAACGCTGTAAGAACAAAACCGATACGTCACGGTCTCATATGGCAAACTGATATAAAACCGTGACGTATCTGTGTTGTTCGAACAGCGTTCGATCTCTATGTAATATTGGAACCCAGCCGCAGTGGCCTATGTCAGCGAGGTATTTGTGATTAGCCCCTTGTGACGTTAATCTCGCTTTGGCGCCAAAGTTTTATGTTTAAATTTTAATTGTATTTATAAAATTTTGTATGAAAAAAATATGTGCAACTGGCCTATTGTACTCCATAATGGTCAGACTATGTCATCAGGTCGCTGTTGCGAATTGTTTGAATAGTTACTGAGAAGTTGTATTGTAAATATCAGGATATTATAATAATAATAATAATAATACTGAAAATAATAATAAAATAATAAATGCCTTTATTTAATAATTTATTAATTATTTTACAAATAACAATTAAAAGTACCCAATTTCACTGCTCATATTATAACCATTATACTTCAAAAAATAAACACAAAAATTTAATAAACGAGAAAAGAAATAAAAAGAATAATATTTATAATATAACTCATAAAACTTTTAAAATAGGTAAAAAAGATTTTAACAAAATATTAAGAAAAGAAAAAAAAAAAAACTCCCTTGATTATTATGACAAATATAGGTGAGTAAAAAGTTACATTACAATAAGTGTACAGAAAATAAATATATATACCTACCTACATATAAATATATCCACATTAGCAAAATATATATATATATATATATATATATATATATATATATATATATATATATATATATATATATATATATATATATATATATATATATATATATATATATATATATATAAGATTGTAGGAAAACAAGCTCCAAAAAAAGGTGAAACCATCTCTTGGAATATTATACAGGACACGATAACGAGTTAAACGATCATGTACCTCTGTAAACTTAGTTAACTTTTTAAAAAGATATTTATAAACGAGATTTACTATATGTTTGTTCCAACACGACGAAAAACCATCACCGAACAATCACGCTCATGCGCAGTGATTTAAGTGCGTTCCAACCAGAACTGTCAAAGTACTCTTAAATAGTACTTCAAGTACAAGGACCAAGTTTTTGATTTTTTAAAAAGTACTTCAAGTACAAGTACCAAGTATTCATTAAAATGTACTTGCATTTTCAAGTAAATTGAAAAAGTACTTGAAGTACCACCCTATTTTTCGAGTTAATCCAAGTACTTGAAGTAAACCAAAGTACTTGAAGTAAAACAAAGTACTTGAAGTAAAACAAAAGTACTTGAAGTAAAACAAATTACTTGAGTACACCAAAGTACTTGAAGTAAACCAAAGTACTTGAAGAATAAAAGACTTAATACTTTTATTTACTTGAAGTATTGTTTTTACTCAAGTACTTTTATTTACTTGAAGTACTTTTTACTTAAAGTACTTTTTTTTACTTGAAGTACTTTTTTTTACTTAAGTACATCGTAATACTTCAAGTAGTTAAATAAATACTTCAAGTAATTTACCTGGTCAAATCAAGTAAAAATCCAAGTATCTTCATAAAAACAAATCAAGTACAAGTACAAGTACCTTCTAATAAAAAGTACTTGAAGTAAAATACTTGAAGTACAAAAAAGTACTTCAAGTAAAATTTTACTTGAAGTACTTAAAGTTTTGACAGCTCTGGTTCCAACAGAGACGTGACGGTTATCGGACGATCCTGTTTGTGTACCAACAAAACTTGGGATCGTTTATGTTACGGTTTCAGAACGGTAATTTCGATACATGGCCTAAATTAAAAACTGTTTGGGTTGACTTGCGCATTGAGCATCTTGGCACTGGATTTTTGATTTTTAACAGCTGTTTCATGTTTCATCTTTCAACTTCATATATTTACTATTATTTATTTAGCGGCTAGCATGCATTGTGCTTTAGCATTTCCTATTTCCTTGCTTGTTTAATCATTCAAAAGCATTAATTTTTACACCTCTTACGCAAATCATTAAATTTAATTATCTTTAAAGATGAGTGACGATATTATGAGTGATATTTTCTAACTTTGATCATTAAAATAATAAGTAGAAAAGTAGGGTTGTATTTTCAAAACCAAAAATGCAAAGACATTTGACCTTTTGATTTGACAGTCCCAAAAACAATCCGCAAAGCGATCCAACGTTTGTTACTTTTCGTATACCGTCACAAAACTATTTTAAGTCCGCGCATGCGTCGAAGCGCACCAAAAAACAGTTCAAAAACGATTTCGAAACGATACCGGATGCTTGTTGGAACAAATCATATATGAAACTTAAATCTTTCTGAGACATTTAATCAGCCCGAATTTTGTAAAGCTGTATATTTACTATTTACTTTTGAGCTTATTTTATTTTGTCATAATTTAAAAAAATAAACAGTGCCAAATTTAATTTCAAACTATAATGTGATAATTATTTTTAAAGAAAAAAAAATGATCTGCATTGATACCACCACATCTCTCTATTTTCCGTATGACCAACCCGTATCAGAATGATCGATACTGAATGAGTAAAAGGTAAACAGTAGATTCTAGATATAAAAATAATACTAATAATTTAACCTAAGGTGCCTTTCGTAAAATAAGGGCCAAGTTCCTATCCAAAAATCTCGTCTATTTAAAGTGCTGAGATCTATAATTAGACCAAGTTCTTTCAGAGCTTTTCGAGTAAAAATGTGCAGATTTCAAAATGTTTTCTTTATTTGTGTCCCAAAACCTACTTACATACCAAATTTTAAGTTTTTACTTCCTCGAGAAGTGCGCCATTTTGATAAGTCAGTCAGTCAGTAGTAAAGTCGACGATTTTTAAAATTGAATATCTCAAAAATCAATTTATCTATTTAAGACAATTTATTTGGATCCAAAATTAAGTCAAATCTCTTCGTTTGCCTATTAAAGCTATCTGCTAAATATCTTTTTTATAGTCCAAGAAAATAGGTCGTGAAATACGAATTTGAGGTTAAAACCTGAATTTTTGATATAAGTTACTTTGAAGAATCTAAAAACGAACTGTAATTTTTTTATGAATTTACCCCCGGGAAGGGGTGAAAAAAAATTAAAAAAGTGTTTTTTTTTTAATTTTAGGGAAACGGTAAGTCCTCGAAAAAACAGTTTTAAGTAAGAGTTGTAGAACGTAAAATCCTACATAAAAAATTATAAAACTTTTTTCTAAAATTAAAATTAACTGAGATAGGGTAGCTAGAAGCTAGGGGATGATAACAGCGACTTTAAAAAATCATAAATTATTGGAAAATTAAAAAACTCATAGTTTTTTTCTTTAATTATTTATATAATTAACAATTCTAGAGATTTTTTTTCTCTAGAATTAAAGTAGTTAATTATATAAATAATTTAAAAAAACTATGAGTTTTTTTAATTTTCCAATAATTTATAATTTTTTAAATTTGCTGTTATCATCCCCTAGCTTCTAGCTACCTTATCTCAGTTAATTTCAATTTTAGGGAAAAAAGTTATAAAATCATTTTTATGTAGAATTTTACGTTCTACAACTTTTATTTAAAACTTTTTTTTCTAGGATTTACCGTTTTCTCAAAATAAAAAAAAACTTTAATTTTTTTTCACCCCTTCCCGGGGACAAATAAAAAAAAATTACGTTTTTATATTCTTCGAAGTAACTTATAACAAAAATTCAAGTTTTAACCTTAAATTCGTATTTTACGACCTATTTTCTTGGACTATTAAGTCAGTCAGTAGTAAAGTCAACAATTTTCAAAATTTAATATCTCAAAAATCACTTTACATAACTTTTCTTATATTCCCACAGGTAATTAGAATACATACGTGAATTTACGTACCAAATCTCATATTTTTAAGTGAAACAAGTCCGAAGAGGGGCAAAATAGGCCGAAATATTCGTGTAATATACGCACATTCGTGCGGTAGGCCGAAACTTAGACTGGTGCACTATCGTGCGCCTAGATACAGGGTATAAAATTATAGACGTATTAATTTCTTATAACAACCCCTACAATTTTTTTTATCAATTATCAGTACTGTAGTTATATTATTATTATTATTATTCATTGACATAATTAATCAAATAAATAAATTACAACAGAAAAATTTTATGACACATTTTTAACTCAGATAGGACTAAAAAAATGTATACATTATTAATAAAAAATCAGTTTATCCCGATACCTACAGCGAGAAGGTAATTCTTTGTTTTTTTAATATTTAAGCTACGGATAATTTGGTATTTCATAAATTGGGTGCAGCCCTAGTTCATTTTTTTGTTGCATATTATTTAATTAACTAAAGTATAAATGTTATGTTTTAGTAGTCAGCTATGTACAGTATTTTTGTAACTACGATTTTATTATTGAACAAATTTATTCAAAATTTAATCATCCGCAAATAAGAATGTATAGTTAATTTACATTCCACTTCTTTTAGTCAGATACAAACAGTTGTTTTATGTAAATCATGTCTCTTTCAAATAGTAGGCTAATATTTTCACATAAAAAAAATATCGAGTTTAACACAAATTCCACCACAAAATTGCTATTTTAAAGAAACGAAATTCTTGGTTCAAAAAACTTTAAACCTACAATCTTGCACTTTAATTTTGTAAAATTTCCGGCAAATAACACCCGGAATTTCAGTTTTCATTGGGAGGTATTCCAAATCCCCGGTTGTGTGGCGAGGGGGAGGGGGGGCGCAAATGTTAAACCGCGTCAAGGACGCGGCCATACCTAGATACGACCCTGCAATCCTATAACTGTGTTTTTATTGACGGCTTAAAGTATTCTTTTTCCAATCTTTCTTTACACGTATTTTATACCTTTTCAACGGAGCTTTGTTTTTCTTATAATCGAATTTTCTCTAAGCTGGATAAAGTCAATATTACTTTTGGATATAATTTTATGACGATGTAAGCAAAACAATAAAAAACAGTTCCTTCTTTTTTTTAACGACATTAGAAATATCGATATTGTAATACATCCGTGAGGCAGCAACATCAACCAGTAGCACATGCATTTTAAATTGCAACCCCTGTGCCATTCACATTCGCAAAGGAAGGGTTTCGTTCGGTTGGTAAATCCGCCTAGCAACAGGCCCTAATCGAACCAAATGTTACGATTAACTGAAAAGTTAATGATTTACATATAATTTTCATTTAAATTATTTTAGATTGTATGCCTTTTACGTTTTGTAATGAAATAAATATTTAATTGTTTGACCGTCTAGCAAAAAAGACTTGATTTTTTGGGAAAAGTATATTAGGGCTTATTTTAAACTATTCTGTCAGATTTAAAATCAGCATTCCCGAAAACCCCTTAATTTATATTTTCAAAATCTCAACAGCTGATTTTAGCACTTTTTGTTATTTTTTTATTTTGTCACTTTTTTAATAAATCCTTTAAAAACTATTATATCAAAATAACAAATAACATTATTTTGAATTTGCAACATAACTACCTTCCAAAACAATATACATTTCAACAATTCTTCCTAAAAGTACATTCACTTTTCTTAAAGTTGGGGGAGTAATTTCCTGACAGGAATCTACAAAAAAAATAGTTCTGGTTAGTCAAGAAATTACTTCCCAAACTCTAATAATTTTTAAAAACTGTATTGTTTTGGAAGGTAGTTATGTTAAAAATACAGAAATTTGAAATAAAGTAATTTGTAATTTTGATATAATAGTTTTATTAATTAAAAAGGTGACAAAATTATTATTATTTCTTTTTTATTTTGCTAAAATCAGCTTTTAATGTTTTGAAAATGTAAATTAACGTGTTTTTGGGGATGCTGATTTTAAATATAACAGAAAAACTAATTTAAAATAAGCCCAAATATTTCAAAAATTAAGACTTTATGACCCACGCCAATGGTAAATAAAAGTGTTCATTATGGCAGATACTTCATTTTTCTAACATACAATCACCACCAAAATTTAAAGAAAATCGCATTATTAACTGAGATATCAGGGTGTATTTATGAAAAGTGGGACACACTGTATATCTATAAATACTATCCGTAAACAGGGCTGGTGTTCCTAAAAATTACGAAGTACACATTTCTTACAATTTTGTTACCGAGGCCTTTTCTAAATGAAGTTTGTATTACAATGGTTCTTTAATGCAAAGTTACACTTTCAGACTATTTTTAACCGTGAATAAGAGTCCAGTAACGATTATTTACTGAGATTGCGCATTTCATCATCAAAATATTAAATGGTTTTTTTTACGCTCAGAAGTAACCTGTTTATTCTGTGACCTAGTGACCAAAACTTCGTAATAAAGCTCTTTTTTTTTATTTACAAATTTTTCGTAAAACATTTTTAAAGTAGGATTATATTTATTTTCTTTTGTGACAAGTGACATTTTTAAAGTAGCATAAAAGCGTTCGAAAACTGCTGACAAATGTACCATACTGTAAATGTTAATTTGATTCCGTTACAAAGTTAAAGGATTACATTACATTTTATTTATGAACGCAGCCCAGAAATCTTGCTTTTAAATTCATCGAAGGTGATGCACTCTTTTACAAACTACCTTTTTACAGACTTTCATTTAAACTTTGTTCCTAGCTTCCCAGTTTCCTTTCTAATTGACGTATACCGGTTATTATAGATGACCACTCTTCTAGCTTCTACCAAGTTAAAGTTACATTACTTTTTTTATGGAGCCCAGAAATCTTGCAAATTCATCGAAGGTGATCATTTTTTTAAAACTCCTTTTTTACAGATTTAAAACTTTTTTTCCTAGTTTGTTTCCTTTCTTATATCCCGGTTATTATAGATGACCACTCTTCTAGCTTCTACCAAGTTGGTGCTGGGGTGCCCCAGGGTTCAATACAACTTCCATAGCTAAAACAGCTTCAAAAAGCAAGATTACCTCTTTCGAGCCAGAATATTTGTTTCCCTTCTATATGTATATTACATCAAACCCTCTTTAAAGTATTGATTTTAGGCCAAAGAAATGTTATTTCCCCCAATTCTCAGCATTATTGATACCATTCAAAGAGAAGCCGTTCACTTTAATAATAATCCCACTCTTACAGCCCACCGACGAACTCTATGAGATTTGTCGATCTTTTGTAGGTATTTCCACGGCTTCTGCTCCAAAAAATAAGTCAATATAATTTCTCCTCTAGCAACTTTTAATAAAGCAACACAAAGTGTCACTGTTATGCACCTATTTACAGTTCATCTAAGGCGGCCCTAACTTTCCCACTTTGTTTGTTCCTTCATCCCCTAAGTGTATAAACTAAAGAATCTGCTGCCAGCAAACCTTTTTCTTTCTTCTTTAACCTCCAAATCCGTAAGACACCTACGGTATATAACGAACGAGACTCTAGCCTAGGGATGCGCGATGTTCATCGATGGTCTAAAACATCAATGTTGATTGATCGATGATCGATGTTTTGCCATCGATGGTCGGGTATCAAAAACATCGATAATAACATCGATGTTACCTTCCTATATCGATATTTTTTGCAAAGGTAAAAATAACAATGTTTTAAAAACAAATAATCTTAAGGATATACTAAAAATTTGTATAATGTGACTTTCTTTGTTATCTAAAGTTTGATTAAAACTGAATATTTCTTAATTCCGAGCCGCACTCCGCTAAAAGATCATAGTGTCGCGGCTCTTTTGGCGGCGCCTTTGGCGTTGGAGGTACGCTATGGATGCTAATAATGCTAATCGACCATGAACGAACCATCGTATCGTACCATCGATGTTAGAAAAACATCGATCTTGTATGTTCGATATATCGTTACCATCGAAGTTAAGGTTTCGATGTTGCCATCGATGTTTAACATCGATGTTTGGCTTCGATGTCGCATCTCTACTCTAGCCTGCTAACTTGGCGTTTGTTGACATCCTAAAGGCCTGGGACTTAGGCTATTCGCTTTCAGTCAGTTTTACATTAGCATTTTCGTGTTATTTATTCAAAAATTTAGAATTAATTTACGCTACAGAGTAAAATATTAAAATTGTTTTAAACTTTAGAAATAAAATGTCGTGTTAAGAAGCTGATAACTTTCAACTGCTTATGAAAACCGTCTTTTTCCTAGCTAGTTGTTAACTTTTAAATGATTGTGCAACAAATTTATGCATACGGGATCACAAAATTACTCTAATATATATTTTATTTAACTACAGAGAAATTTTCCTTTAAACTTGATTGATATAATTTGTTATGTGATCCAATTTATTATTGTTAGGTGGGTGAAAATAGCTTGTCAATGCATGAATAGTAGTGAACCATTGTTCTCTCGAATATCTGCATGTCAGCCTGCCCTGCTTGCATATTCATATTAAAAAGACCTATCGGCTTACGCCAACGAAGATAAATATCTAGAGGAACCAAAAACAGTCTTACTGATTCTCAACAAGCGGGGCGCGCCCCTCCAGGTAGGCGCGAGCATACTCAAAAAATATTATTTTCAAAAATTGATTATCTGGCCGAAAAGAAACCACACACATATACAAGACAAAATGCATGTTGACATAATATTTAATAATTAACTTACTAAATTAAAACAACTTACTAAATCAAAACCTTGTTAATCAAAACTTACTAAATTAAAAATAAATTTAATGATTACACAGCCCCACAAAAAAAATGTGAAGTTCCGAAAGACTTGACTATGGTATCATTATGTTTTTGAGGTTGCTGAATCCGAATCCGGGGTCAGTTTGACTCCATCAGGTCAGGATCAATAGCATCTTTAAGTTAACCCATTAAATTTGGTTGCGATTTGATCTTGAAATACTCTTGACTCTGACCTGATAGAGTCAAATTGATTCGGATTCAGCGACCCCAAAAACATAATGATACTATGGTCAAGTTTTAAAGACCTTCATTTTTTTTGTAGAGCATTTCAAGGTCAAATCGCAACCAAATATGATGAGGTTAAACTGACCCCGAATTCGAATTTAGCGGCCTCAAAAAAATAAAGATACCATGGTCAAGTTTTTTGAAGCTTTAATTTTTTTTGTGGGGCTGTGTTATTAGTGACTTCTTTGGGCCTGCCTTACAAAGCAAAGTTTTTCAAAGAGAGGCTTAATATTAGAAATGGACACTCTTAGTAATTTTTCTATATTTAGCTGGAATCTACATTTAAAAAGAAAATAGAAGTTTGTTCTAATCGACCGTAACGTATACGATACAACCGTCTTTTAAGGGTTCTTCATTGCTGTAACGCTGAGGCTAAAGCCATCCTTTGAGGTATATATTTGCTGTGTCGTATACGATACACCCGTCCGAAAGAGAACATGGTCGTAGTGTAGGTTTAGAGCCGAGAAAATCCAAATAAATTATTACTGTATACATTTTATTGTATGGGGGGCTGGATGAAAATTATGATTAAACATTGGGCCGCGAATACTGAAAGGTTCAGAAACGCTGGTCTAAAGAGTTGACTGTGTTAATATGGAGATTTAAACCACAGAAAGAATCACTTTGTTAGTTTTTATGCGATAAAACAAAAGTTTGTTTTAAAGAAAGTACATAAAAGTTGAATGAAAATATTTCATTAAACTGTTTAATATAGTTTTTTATAGACCTATTGAGCTATGCCATGGAATTTCAGGAGGTGGTGACTACAATAAGAAATGTATTACTCTATGCTTAAAGAGAAACAAAAAAGATTCTACTGACGGCCCATTCTCACTCAGTAATATGGTGGATGTATCTCCTTTAAACATTTGATTTAAAAATTCTTTTTTACAAATTAGAATTCGCTGAATTTTATAAGCGATCCGAGGTATCAATTTTAACGGGATTAGCTAAAAAAATCTGACAGTGTACAAGTACTATGGCTACGATACCACTAACAACGGGGGCTTAAAATATCCTTTTAGTAAGAGCCATCTACTGATTATCCATATAGGTAATAACTGAGAATTTTTAGATGGTGTCTTAATTTTTTAGGTTGACTGAAGATATACACGTGGAAGTTTTCAGTGGTTTTCGTTATAGATAATGACAAAAAGAAGACATAATGGACTGATTAAAAATAAAAGACAGCAAACGATTTGATAAAAAATATGTAGTATAAGTAAAGTTGCTTGGTATTGTCCATGTTCCTAAATATTGGTTTAGGAAGTATGTTATCGCTGTAATAGCACATGAATGGGGGTATTACTCTGTTGTCAGTATTACCATACCACTGTGTAAATTTACATAAAAAAGGGGAATTGCAAAACAAACATTATTTAAATTAACTGACATTAAAGTTAGCTATTGCTGGCTTATCAACGGATAACAGGCAAAATTGTATTATATTTTTGCTGAAAACCATACAAAAAATGTTAGGAACCAAAATTGAGATATTCAGGCCCTCAAAAAGTTCCATCACATTGGTTAGTTGTGGCAAGGCAATGAAATTGCCGACCAACTAGCTATAGTGGGTGCACAGGCCACGCGGAGAGATTCATCTCACAATCGCCTAAGTATACTAAGAAGCTATTAGAACTTCAAAAAAATTAATTGGATAAAAGAATAGTCACAAATTTTCTGGCAGAACACGACCCTCTAAGGTATCACATTAAAAAAATGGAACAGACTAACAATGAACGCTGCAGGTTTTGTGATAGATCGAGCGAAACCGTGGGGCAAATACTATGCGAATGCATGGAATTACCACGTCCTAGACTAAAGTACCTCTAGAAGAAGCATTTCTGACTTCCAAAGATATAAAGAAACATCTCTAAGTCTGGCGATTGAGGAGATTACCTAATGCAGGGTATACACCATAGATTTTTGAATAGTAAAGATAACACAATAAACACCAACTTACAGTCAGACATTGGAAAAGGAAGTAACGCGTAACTAAAGTCGATACTTTCTGTTGCCAGCTTGAAAAAAGTTTAAACATTTCTTAATAAAATTGCCTTTAAGTTCTATATTAATAATAAAAAATGGACACAGAAATAAATAGATTACTGGATTTGGCAAAAAAATAATTAGAAGATAATTTTTCTACATAAACTTTTTTTATTTATTTTTACTTAGTTAAATACGTTTCGCATTGCTATATTTCGCCCGCAAAGAAAATTTCGCGGGTGGAATGTGGCAAAGCCGCTTCAACGCGCGTAGGAATTTTACAACCTGTCCGTTGATAAATGGAATGAACAGATTAGGTGCAGTGCGACGTACGAAGGCAAAAATGTAGGAATACATACCTCGGTTCGTCGCGTCGCGTCGGCTTTCTTCGTTTGTCGCAAGCATATTGGGCGGGAAATATAAAGTTCATAAACTTAAATAAACGCGTCATCCGTTTACTAATTCAATTTTTTATCCCTACATAGAAGTTATTAACAAAATTTTTATAATTTTTGATATGGTGGAAGTATTTTTTTTAAGTGTAATTATATATTCCCCGGGTTTTTTCTAATGCGTTGTTAAAATTTTGTTTATAACTTCAACAAATAATTTAGACAAATTCAAAAGCCCCAAGTTTTAGTCGGTCATGGTTGGTTCTGGTTAGCAAAGCGGCTTTTTACTTTTTCCCAATTATATTTTAGACGTAAAAATGCAGGGATCTATCAAAAAGACCCCAAATTATTACATTAAAATGTAATTTTTTTAGCCGAGTCCCTGCATAATAAAGCATGTTTCATGTGTCAACACTGTCAAGAAGATCGCCAGCGGGGTTTGTCTAGACGCGAGTGATTGAAACAACGATTTATCTTAACGATTAAACCACATAACTTTCAGATTTTAAAAAAAATGCGTGCTTGTCTTCCTCGAAACCCACGATCACTACCGATGGCTTACAAATAGTAAGCCGAGCGAGGGTATGTATTCCTACATTTATGCCTTACTGTGCGATGTTGCCTTGGATTTCTTTAAGTGCTTTGTGGTATTTTTATTAAAATTACCTATTAAAAATATTTACAAACTTATATAAAAACTCTAAAATGGTGCGTGAATGTGTTTTGTGTAAAAAATTGTACTATTTACACGAAGATGTGTCTTTTCATAGGTAAGTTAGTTTCTGTTTGCTAGGCAATGTTTTTACCAAGGTCAGTGGCGTAGATTTACAATAGTCTGAAGGAAAGTAACCAGACTACCAGACCAAAAGTAATTTATGCATTGTACTTGTTTTATTTTATTAGAATACTATCGAATGTAATAGTTTGTGGGTAGGTTTATAATATTGTGGGAAAAATGATACATTATACAAAAGGATCATCTAATAATTTAGGTTTCCTTCAGATCCAATGACAAGAAACATTTTGTTTTCTTCTGTGGGACAGTGAAGAGGGACAACATTTACCAAAGCACCCTGTGCTATGCTCGGACTATTTTGATCCACGGGATACGTTGGTTAAGGCAAACAATAACAAATATTTAAGGCCTGGAGCCATCCCAAAAAATCATACATCATACTTAATGAAGAACCATTCAATGGATCTTACCAAATTAATCCAAATGAAATTTTTTAAAATTCGTATACATTATGAAACAATAAAAATCCTAGATGAAGCAAAATTAAATAGAACGAGGAGTATACATTCCAAAACTATTTTATTTAGGAATAAGTAAGGTAATATATAGGAAGGTATTCCAATCCTGCAATGCATAATGGAAAATGTTTCAAGCGGTCGCGCCGCCACGATTGTGTCTGGCACACTAAAGTATTTTCATCCTTATTTTTATTATTGCGAAAGTTGGGATAAAAATATTTTAGTTTCAAGACACACTCATGGCCGCGTGACCGCTTGACACATTTTCCATCATGCATTGCAGGATTGGAATACCTTCTAATATATTATCTAAGGAATAAGTAGATAATTTTTTATTTTTGCCTAATTTCTTATATTTTGTTATTTTTTGTGTACCTAATTATAATAAAAAGTATCCCCAGTTTTTGTCTTTGTTTTATTAATTTGTGACCCACATTATTCTAAATTTATAGAAGAAAAGTAATTTTGTTTAAATAACCAATGTACCAAAAATATTTTATGTTTTTTAGAATAAAATATTTCATAACTATTTAGGTTGGTAATCAATACTTTTTAATAAACTATAATTAAAAAGATCCCCATAATTAAAACGATTTAAAAATTAATATTTTTAATAAATTTATATCTAATCGAAACTTCTAACATAAACCATACGCCACTGGTCGAAACTGCAAGGCTTCGTACAATGTTGCCTTGATCTTTCCTAACTTATCGACTATCCTTTTTCTCCTTATATGCTTTTATTGATAATGTGTGGAACAAAACAAAGTGTTACTTAAAAATGAAATGTTAAGTCTTTTCTTTCTTTCGTCTGAGCTATACACAAAAGATCGCCTTAGGTCGAAGTAGGAGTAGGGAGTCGGCTATATTGAGCTGAGAGACCCCATTTCCTACAATACAATACAATACAACTGATTCTTGTTACATACATTTTTCCAAGGAGTTTTTAGCAAAAAATTGCCTGACACCTCATACATCCAAAAACTCGAACTTATTTTCTGGTAAATAAGGCTGGTTCTATATCGCAACTGCCTGCTTCATCCCTTTGCCAAATAAAATAATGTGACTGTGTGGACGGCTTTTATGGTAAAATTCCATTTTTGAAAATAAAGTATAAGGATATTTACATATTTTTAAGTCCTCTTCTTTGTATCTTTTGCCTAGAAGCTCGTTGATCATTTCCCAAATTGAAAAGCTCGTTTGCGAAGAGTAGACCCGCAGGCAAGTGTCATTATACACTGAAAAGAAATGAAAAAAAGTTAAGTAAAGCAGGGATCAAAAAAGAAATGTATGAGAATACGCGAATAAAAGAAAAAAGTTTAGCCGAACAGTGTTAATGTAAGGGATTTTAAAAACAGTGCAAAAAGCTAAAAGTAACGAGATGACTTATGTTGCTTTTTTTGTAAAAAAATAAATATTAAAATAAACCCTAAAACGTTTAATAAGTTTGTTTTAGATATCTAAAAAATAAAATTTATTCCTTACAGCTTCTTTGTCAGCATAAATTCACCCTAAAGTAATGAAGTGAATTTTATACCGGGTGGCTAGTACGGTTATTGTGCATTCTAGATAAATAACACGATGTAGCAAACATGCCTTAATAAAACGTTGCCCTTATTGAACATGTTTTAAAACATCACTCTAAAACTTGGTTTAGGGACAGCAGCTTAACATTTATATATATATATATATATATATATATATATATATATATATATATATATATATATATATATATATATATATATATATATATATATATATATATATATATATATATATATATATATATATATATATACGTAGCGTGGTTGTCTTCAGTGTGATAAGAGGGAGTTTATTCACACAAGACTAAATATTATTGGATTTGGGAAAAGGAAAACTTTTGCGTGTAGTAGATTCCAATCTGGACACTCTAGGAATAACCGAAGGAAGAGAGTGGAAAGTTTGGAACCGCTTAAGTGGGACTGTAAGAAAATGCATAAAAGTGACACTATGTGTTACTCTGTTGGGAGCTGCCAGAGGAATTATACTTGCGAACTCCTTGGAACAGAAGCCGTGAAAATACCCAAAAAAAAGCGACATATCCTCTACAGCCTGTGGGTGGTACGAGAACAAAGCTTTTCTGTAAGCGTGTGACGCAGTATACTAAATTTAAAAATTGGGCTAGGGGCGCCAAAATCACCCCCAATGAGAAGCTGTTCGCTCCGGCCCTGACTTTGAGCCTGAAGACATGGTTAAAGACTCACACTGCTAAGGGTTCCGTCGCAAAAACGTTCGTGCTCCAAGATTAAAGTTTATTTTTACTAATGTCAATTTAGCTTAAAACTTAATTGAAAAACGGTAAGATGTGTAATATATAGTGAGGTTTTTAAAAGTTCTCGCCCCCTTAACTTCTGAACGGGACAAGATATCGATGTCGAGTAAAATTTAGGTAAAGAGTATCACTGAAACTACTTTTTGGCATTAAAATTATTGTGGTTACGGGATGGCATTATCAGCTTTTTTTAAAGGGAAAGGGGGAGGGTCATTAGCACCTCGTATTAAAGGTCCTTCGATTCTCTACTTAACACCACTTTGTTTAAAATTTAGCTAAAATATTGTAAAAAGTTAAAGACAAAACATAACTATTAATTGCAACAGAACTTTTCTTTCCTTGTAAGTATTTTAAAATATTCACTTCTTGACATTAAAAAAGTCAGTCTTGGAATTCATTCCTAACATTATTAAAAATTTCCTGGGTAATACTGCCACACACATCTCTTATTCTATTTTTAAGTGCTTATATTAACTCTAGCTGCATAACATACATCTTATATTTTATGTACCCCTACAAAAAAAAGTCAAGGGGTGTCATATCAGGTGACCTAGCGGGCCATTCTAATAGGTCACCTCTGCCTATTCCTGATCCTGAATAATTTTCTTCAAGCTAGTACCGGATAGGTCTCTATTAGTAAGGGAATGCATCATCTTGTAATTTACTATCCATGTTAAATTCATTTGGATTTGCCGAATAACGAGCATTTTGCTAATGCACTATTCTAATAAGAAAAAAAGTACTATCATTATTAAAACAAATGGACTTAACGTACCTGGATTCGGGTTTACGGGTTCAGAGATGACCTTACAAAACTGCAGTCATTTGTCAGGGTCGTCTACCTTTTTTATATAGCCGAAATTTGCGTTTTTTAAAATATTTTCTTACAGTTTCCTTAGATATCTTACAATCCGCGGCTACCGTTTCCGTTGCTTTTTGCGGATTATTGACAACTGATTCCAGAAATCCAATTAAGCTTTATTTCTGATATGGATTTTATTGCTGATACTTTTTCCTTCGTTACGCAACCAGGCAACAAACTTGACTAATGCCCTTAAGCAAGTTCAAGATATTGGATTATCAGGAAACCGCTGATTACATAATCTTTCTGCTTCGTGATAGTTGCGCTTAGCTTCATAAATTAAAGTTGATTCAGGAGTTTCAGTGATTCCCTTGTACCTAAGTTTTACCCGTCCTCGATATCTAGTCCCGTTCAAAATTTAAGGAGGGAATGAACTTTTAAAAACTACACTGTATATGTATATGCATGCAGTACATTATTTCTGCACTATTAAAAACCAGAAGATGCCGCATTATTGAAATGTTCCGGGTATATTAAAATTCAAGTTAACAAAAACAAAGTAAAAATATTTTGTACAAATATATTTTATGAGATTGGCAATAAGATATTTTACTTAATTAAGTAATTACGCTACTAAAGAAGGAGTACTGGATCGCATAAAAGCGAGAGCGAGAAAGGTTTGCAGGGGCAAAGAGCAGTAGTGTAGGGTGCCAAACTACTACCACTACTATAATAAGGGGGCGAGAACTTTTAAAAACCTCACTATATATTACACATCTTACCGTTTTTCAATTAAGTTTTAAGCTAGTAAGTGTGAGTCTTTAACCATGTCTTCAGGCTCAAAGTCAGGGCCGGAGCAAACAGCTTCTCATTGGGGGGGGGGAGGTGATTTTGGCGCCCCTAGCCCAATTTTTAAATTTAGTATACTGCCTCACACGCTTACAGAAAAGCTTTGTTCTCGTACCACCCATAGGCTGTAGCGGATATGTCGCTTTTTTTTTGGGTATTTTCACGGCTTCTGTTCCAAGGAGTTCGCAAGTATAATTCCTCTGGCAGCTCCCAACAGAGTAACACATAGTATCACTTTTATGCATTTTCTTACAGTCCCACTTAAGCGGTTCAAAACTTTCCACTCTCTTCCTTCGGTTATTCCTAGAGTGTCCAGATTGGAATCTACTACACGCAAAAGTTTTCCTTTTCCCAAATCCAATAATATTTAGTCTTGTGTGAATAAACTCCCTCTTATCACACTGAAGACACCCACGCTACGTTAGTATTTAAGCCCAAGCTTTCGTGGACTGTAACATGATTAAAAAAAAAATGCTTATGTAAAAAACAATACTTATCGGGGGTGTGTGAATGTGGATGTTTGCAATTAAAAAAAAAAGGTGTAAAATAAATATAAAAACAATTTTTTAAAAGAAGTCTGTAAAATATTGTGTGCTAATGTAGTGTAAAAATCAAGAATTCTGTGCAAAAAGAAGAAGAAATAGTGTAAATAGGGTTAGTTGGATTTTCAAATTTAATGATAAATATCTCGGAAACGAAACGTTGCCGAAAAAATATTTTTCTCAGATTCGTAATTAGCGCCCCAAAAAACCCCTGTATACCAAATTTGGTCAAAATCGAAGAGGAGGCAACTTTCGAGACAATTACCGTAAATTTTTTTGACGTTTTATTTTCGAGATATGGATTATTAAATATGATAAATAATTAAATAAAATCATTTCCACTATCTTGCCCTTCTTTTATCATAAATTTGGTGATAAGTAAACTAAACTATCATACATTTTTTGACATTTATCAAAAACAGTCGTGTTCTCATTTTTGGTAAAAATAGAAAACTAATAGAAATATCAACCATTTAAACAGAAGGCTATAAAGTGTAGCCATCTACTCTTTCCATATTTAAGCAAATGATATAAAATCTAATATTATACAATTAAACGCGGTAATGAAAATTAAATAATTATATTAAATAATTGTAAATATTCTGTAATAGTTTTCCTTAAAAACCAAAAATGTTAAACAAAAAATCAGAAAAACAGTGAAAGTGAATTAAGTTTGAATTTTAAATTTGTTAACTTTAAACATGGTTACAATTATTTATTATAAGTTCGGACCTGACCGTATTACTCATTGCGCACACTCAGCCGGGTTTTTTCCTCTATACCCGCTTGACTTTTTTGCACTGCATGCGTACAAGATTGTTCTACAGCACTGGACTTTCCTAAATTTTCAAACTTTCTTAGGAACACCAAAAAATAGGCAGAAATAAATTTTCTAAACCATAAACCATATCCCTAAAATTCTAATTTTACTGGTGCAATTTCTATCTTTTTTTACATAATTGCGTAAAAAATATAGATATAAAGATATGCGGGTATGTGGTCACAAACCTGTATTTTTAGTGATTAAATCTATGAGACTTACAGTTTCTTTGTAGTCGTCTGCAAAAACTGACCCAAACTTTTTTGTAGAGAAACACCTTTTTTTTGTTTTCACGGCGGCTGGCAGCACCTGATTTTTTTTTAATTTTTGTATTTTATGCATTTTATTTTTTTTTCTATACAAAAAAAAATGTTTTTATTAAAAAAAACCCATTCTTAACTAACCACCATTACACATTGTCATAACACACAATGAACAAGTATTAGTATTTGCACTGATGGACTTTAAGCAGAACGCAGTGAATATGAAACATAAAACCAATAAAAAAATATTGACAAAAATAATATATAATTTACTGTTAGCTAATAAAGTTTGTCGGTAATCTCATAAGATAAACAAATATATTCCCAAAAGTCTCAATTGCTTAAAATACTTTAATACAGTAACAGTACCGACAAAGATTCCATTGTAATATCTGTATCAAAGCCCGTATGTTTAGCAGATATGATAAATCGCCGCCAAAGCTATGAGATTTCGGTGGCGTTAGACAAAACAAGACGCGAAAAATGGCATTGTATACACAAATAATAGACTTTTTAAGGTAACAACTCGTTACAGAATAGCAAATATCAATTTTTATGGGATGCTGATGTATTTTTTAAATAGTATTCTTTTATTTTGGGTAATTGCGATTAAAAAAAAACTTCTCTCTCAATTTGACGCCCCTTTAAAAGAAAATTTGGCGCCCCCATCGATCACCTATGGGGGGGGCCTCCCCCTTCCCCCCCTGTTCGCTCCGGCCCTGCTCAAAGTCTAGGTACTTACTGATCGTTTAAGTATTAAGTTAAGTAAGAGGTGGTATACGGTACCTGGAGGTTTTAACGGGAAATAAGAGACCAGTGCAAACAGCGGGTCCGGGCATTTTAAGGCTGAATGAGTGAACAAAGTGGAAAGTTTAGGATCTATCGAGATGGACTGTAAAGAGAGCCAGGAAATTGATTTTTTGTGTTGCTTATTTTCTAAGCAAAAACCGTGCAAATATCTATAAAAAAAAGGGGCACATTACGTATGTATTTTCTAAAGGTAGCACGATTTTTTGTAACAAAATAATGATGGTCCAGGGGCGAATACAAAGGGAGGGTCAGGGGGGTCATGGCCTCCTACTCACCAAGATAAAAATAACGCAATAATCTGAAATTTTAAAATAAAGCATCGGGGTGCGAAACTGATACAAACTCTTGTTGATTGAAGGTTTGGCTAATACTGGCAAGGAAACGTTAATTGGTCTAGCTCTTATGTGCATGGAGTAATTTCCCTTGACCTAGAAAGTTTTATAAATCAATTCACTTAGTCGATAATACCTATAGAATTGGTTTTTTATTTAATGTAATCGTGCAATTAATTATTATTGTAGTGGTAAAAACATATTGCTAAAAGATATCATTTTAATTTAAACTCAAAACTAATTTAACGTTATTATAAGTACATTTAACTCCGTTTCTTAAATATACAAAATTATTAATTTTGTCTTACACTTAGATCCATGACCCCTTCCCAAAAAATGCTGTATTCTCCCGTAAGATGATCGATAGAGATACTTAGCAATATATCACATTGATTGAAAATCCTAAAATATCTATATTTTTGTCTGACAATAACGTAAGCAAAAACAAATGAAAAAAAGTCTCCCTATGGGTCGGTTGCATCTGTAACCATGGTTACTGACTTTTAGACCCACGCGACACATCATTCTCAAACGAAAATAAACAGATTTTAGTAAAAAATCAGTAATTTTAAAAATTTCCTATTAATATATCACTCCTTAAGTAAATTTTTAATTTATAGTTTTTTGTTGCGCACAAAACAAAAAATATTGTTCTTTTTCCTACCTACCGCACGTTTTTCTCATTATGTATTTTTTTCCAAACACAACAGCGAGTGTGCAATGCATGTATAATTATTCCAGGGAGTCGTTTCAAAGAGGTGTGTCATGGCGCATAAACATACTTGCATACTAAACATAAATTAAGAACGAACAATGCATTATAAACCGCTTGGTGTCGTAAAATCAGGAGGTGTTAAAATTATGTTGCAGGTTATTTCTAAAATTAGCCATTTATTTGGCCAAACATATAGTTAACACATTTTGAGTCCTAAATTCGAAGCTTTTAACTTTAATTATGTTTTTTATGATACCTAAGTGGAACGCATTAATAAATACGAGGGTACTATATACAGGGTGTCCCAGAATATGTAGGCAATCTCTCGGAATCTGATAGAAAACCTAAAAATATTATGACAAGCTCCCATACACTTTTTTCCTTCGACCCTCCTTTACGGAGATACAGGTACTTAACGGACGCCTTTGGAAATCGTTTTTTTTTTAATAATTTTTAAAATACTAGGCTTGATTTATTATTTTTTTAAAATAAAGGTTACTAGATAAGTCTTCTTAAAATGAAACCATTAAATCATATTTGGCTTATTAGGTTTGCCAGGGACGGACTAGCTCTGACACAATAATAGCAATTTTTTAAAACCCTGTATGATGTTTTCTAATTGAATGTAAATACTCAAGGAGGTAATTTTAGAGTCCATTTTAAGAAGAAAACTTCATATGAACGTATGTCCTTAACGTCTTAGTCTTTGAGATACAGGTTGGTAAAATTTTCAAAAATTAATAATTTATTATTAATATCTATTATACCACTTTGGATATTTTAATGAAATTTTGCATATAGGTACTAATAAATTATTTTTAGTGTATCACAATTTTTTTAATTCCATCAGTGGCGTTTGTACGGAATTTGACCTGCCTATTTAGACAGACATTAATGGTACGCCACTGCTTTCTATTAAAATAAAAAAATATTTTTGAATTTCATCATTTCTAAATAAAAACGTTCCCTCATAATCATAACCATATTGGTAAACAATATCATCGGAAAATATCTTGATTTAATTTTTTTTGGGTAAACCTACGTCGGATTAAAAATTAAAGTTTAAAACTGCTATATTTTTTTAGCCCGACCCATTTTTTCCCTGAAAATAAATTCTTAATAGGTCTTTGCATGGTAATATTCTTTACCGAAATCTTATTTTTTTTAAGCAAAAACCGTTCATTTCAAAAACAATTTTAATTTGAAGAGAAATCAGTGGCGTACCATCAATGTTTGCCAAAATAGGTAGATCAAATTCCATACGAACGCCACTGATGGAAATAAAAAAATGTGGTGCACTTAAAAAATGCTTCTTGATACATAGTTCCTGTATGCGAAATTTCAATAAAATATCCAAAGTGGTATAACAGATATTAATAATAAATTATTTATTTTAGACAATTTTACCACCCTCTATCTCAAAAGTTAAGACGTTTAGGACATACGTTCATATTAAGTTTTTTTCTTAAAATGGACTTAAAAATTCCAAAAAGAAATTACAAATTCGAGTTATACATAAAATAACGTTGTGACACTTAAAGCAAATTGTAGAATAAAGTCCCTCTGTGTTTGAATTCCCCTCCCCCCAAAATAAAATATTTTAAATTGTCAAAGATAAGATACGTGTTTGCCAAAAAAATGTTATCGAGACTCTTAAAGTAACCCACTGAAGAATACAAATGTTAGTAGAAAAATTGAAAAATGGCATTGAAATTAAAGATTTCCAAGGATTCCATTTAAATCGGCCACATGCTATTTCAAGAAATGTCTAAGAATTGATCCGGGAACATATTTTGTCTTTCCCTAAACAAGAAAGCCACTACTTACGATCCAAAACTACAACAGAGTTCCCGTCCGAAGATCTTAACTTAAAAAAAATGTAAAGGCTTATGAAATATATCGAGAGCATAACAACGTATCAATTAGGACATACAATGATATATTTGCGAAATTAAATCTAAAATTTGGACTACCTCGTTCCGATACATGCACAATTCACATTTTGTGCATGTGTGTTATTATGTACTGCCAAAACCGAGGACCAAAGACAGAAAATATCAATCGACAAGCAGATTCACCAATTGCGTGCTAAAGCAGGGTATACACAAATTTGTAAAGATAGACACCTGGCAAAAAGCAATTTCTCCAATATTTTTGTTTTATTTATTGATTTGCAACAGGCCTTGCTCTGTCCTACTTTACATCACTGCAGCGTATTTTCCCAACGTCAACTGCCAAAATACAATTTGCATATACATGCCGCGACTTTCTAAGAATGCGTTTAAGATGTTACGGAATAAAACAGTAGCAAAACGAGGAGCCTTAGAAATTTCATCATGTTTACTGAGGTACGTAAACGAATATTTCCAGCCATTGTAAACAGGCGAAAGAAAACAGTTAATAATATGGTGAGACAGATGTGTGGGCCAGAACAATAACTGGCGAATGATTACAATTTTAAAACTTTTGGTGGATCTAAAATATTTTACAGAATTGCATCAAAAGTGTTTGTCAACTGAACACAGCTTCCTGCCCTATGATAGAACTTTTCCCTCATAGAAACGAAGAAAAAAACTGCAAAAGTTTTCGTACCATTTGAGTGTAAGGCAGTCATTGCCCAAGTAAGGGACAGCAAGCCTTTTTATGTTTTGTGTATGCAAAGGGATAATTTTAAAGATTTGTGAGATTTGGAAAAAGCTCTTTACAGAAATCCCAAATTAAAACTTACAAAATTACTATGGAATAAAATTAGTGCCAAAGACCCAAATACATTGTTTATAGGAGAGGCTCATAACGTCCTTCGACCCTGGAAACATTTTTCCATTGTAAAAAATATTGCAAAGTACAAGGAAAGTACTCTAACTTTTTCCAGTAAACAAAATTAACCTTTGGCATATGAGGGATCATTACCAATTTCGGCTGCTAAAAAAGCTAATTTAATAGATATGTGTCAGTATATGAATGCGGTTTATATCCTTTTTACGAAAATTTAATAACAAAATAATTATTTCTTTTCCCTACATTTACCGGGTGCGTCGCCTAACGGAACATAGAAAATCCCATGTAAATTTTAAGGGGGTTAATTATTGGCTCCCCTGTACATTTTACAGAAAAAATGTAAGATAACTTTTTGAAGAGACGCTTAGAAAAAAATTAATTAATTGCAAAATTATCAAATTTTCGGTTCAGGTAAAACCAAACAGACACCAGCCACCAGCAAACAATTTGTTATAAGGCTTTGTCGAATCTGACGTACAGCCAAATACAAGGATTTTTTTTTGTTTCATCAATCTCACAACCATTACATTCAAAGTGAAAGACACGTTAACATTATTTTTTTATCAAATGTAACAAATGATATGGTGTCCGATAATTCCCACAAAGCGATGTTCATTTTCGTGGCTCCAATACAGGCAATTCTGAACATTTGGTTCATTGTTGAGAGTGAATGTACATTTATCAGTAAAACAAATATTTCTTTAAAAATTCCTATCGTTATTTGCTTTTTCCATCATTTCAAAACAAAATGCCATTCTTCGCTCTTCATCTCCTTGCTGCAGCTCTTGATGTTTTTCGAATTTATAGAATAATATTTGTGTTTTTTCAAAGTGCGCAATACCGTTGTATGATGTTTATTTATCTCTTGCCCAAGAACCCTCGTACTAACCATTTTGTTTTCCTTTACACTCAGTAGAATATTAAGATCTCTGTTCTCTCTTTCTTCGGCTTTATTTTCGATATCCTGAGTTGAACATTTACAATTACTTATTACGGTACTTTTGGACTCGAACTTACTGACAATACGTTTAATAGTTGAAATGAACTGAAATGGGCTTGGTGGGAAAATAAACTGGAAACATTTCAGATACTGCTCTAAAACTGTTTCCCGCATAATGCCACTTAATTATGGAGACTTTTTCGTCGATGGAATAATTCATATTTTTTTTAAATACCAACTGTCACTGATTTGTTGACCCCTTTTCTCATGTCAGAGACAATATTCATTTTACTGGTGTCTGTTTGGTTTTACCTAATCCGAAAATTTGGTAATTTTGCAATTACATTTAATTGAATAATTCAAGATTTGCTTATTAAAATTTTTAAAACTTGGCACGAGGGCTTGTCAGATTAGTTTTTTAAAAAAATTATCTTACATTTTTTCTGTAAAATGTACAGGGGAGCTAATAATCGACCCCCTAAAATTTACATGGGATTTCCTATGTTTCGCTCGGCTTTTATTTTGTATCCCCCACTGTATAGTATATATTAAAAAATGCGCAAGTTATGAAAAAACGTTGTAAGTTACAAAGCAATTACAACGTTGTTTCAAATATTTGTTCTGTAAAATACTCCGTAACCTAAACTATGGATAAATCGTGTGAAATTATAGCCAATAGCATTAAAGAACATTGTAACTGTCACGACCGCACAACTTTTTTTATTTTTTTAAACGGTAAATAAGAGATATATAGATTTTTGCGCCCCCTGAAAAGTTGAAAAAATGTAAGTTGCAACTTTGTTCGAACCGACTTTTCAATAAGTAAATTGGGTGACCCCACAGGCCATCCCTGCAACTTTCCGCTAATAATATTGATATAATGATCCAAGGTAAGTGTTGGGAGGGCGTCCGATGCTTTTAATTTTTACGAGCAACTTCCTGGATGTTAAAGAAGGACCCCCAAATTTGCCCAGTATATTTTAAATGTGTGAAGTAGTTCAAATATATAAAAAATACTTTTTTCAAAATTTTTCGACAACGATATCTTTCGAATTAATCAATCAATTTTAATATGTTTGCGGGCGATCGATGCATTTTTTCAGGTTAAGAGCTGTTACGAACAAAAAAGTAAAACTTTCTAGTGGAAATGTTAGATGGCACCTGACAACACAGTGTTGCCAAGGATCAAAATATGAATAATGCCCTCACTTTGAGGAAAATCGGTTTATAAAAAAGAAAATTCACCATTTTACCTTTTAAGAACGATCCTACATTGTTTTTTTTTTAATTCATATACTATATGGAAACGTATTATTCTAATATTGTTTTAAATTTTTTACCTTTTTAAATAAGTAATAATTTTTTGTAATGTGCCGCTACTGGTTGAATTTTTCTTATTAAAGAACTCAACTAAGATTTTATGGCAACAAATTTTTGTGCCAAATTTCAACACGATAGCTTAAGTGGTTCAAAATTTATCGCGCATACACATACAGACACACATTTAGACAGGATTTTTTTCCAAAATGTTTCTTTCGTAATAAGCGCTTAAACGCCAAAAAATGTAATACAAAATAAAATTTTGAAACCGATTAAATAGCTTTCGGTCAGAACTAAATTTCCGTGGCATTTAAATTTCCATAAGTAAAGTAAAAAAACAAAAAATGAAAATAAACAATACTTTCATAAACCAAAAGACAGTGGATTGATTTCTGTGAGCGTGAAATAATTATTAAAAGTGGTATATTTTGCATTCATCAAATTTACTCTAAATTAAGTCTTTCAAATCCAAGATTAAACAGTCGCATTTATCATGATTTTTCGTACATGTTTCAGCAAGAGTTTGTTCAGGACATTTTAAACCCTAGTTTTTCTTAAAAAAAAATCTTAACATTTAACCCTTATAGTGCTTAAACCCCTAATACGGTTTAATAATTAAACCCCCATTTATTTGTGTTTCATTGATTTATATCATTAAATTACCGCACCCCACTTTGGCGAATTTGGATCAGAAAAGCGATTAGCTGTTTAAGAAGGCTGCATAGTCACACCTTGTTCCCTTACATCATGGTTAAATTGCTCTGGAGGCGTTTAAAGGCATATCTTACAACAAAAAATTGCATCTACTACGTGCACAAAACAAAATCGACTCAATTTACCCGGTATTAAAAAGTAAACTAAAATATATTAGCATACTTTTGCTCGTGCTCTTTTCATACCCAACTTACTCCTGTTAGTATTTTAAGATCTATATTTTCTGCTAAGAATCTACATATAGTACAGGAATAAAGCATTTTGGCTCGGGATTTTTTTGTCCTGCATGGATTTACCTAAAATTTTTGCAGAAGGTAGGGAATAGCCAAAGGATCAAAGTTTATAACATGCCGAGGGGTGCTTTTATCCTGGGGGTGGTTGCCACCCCATCTTGGCGGTGAAAATTTTTATTAAATTATAACTACAGAAATCAATGAGGAAAGTAATTTTAAATAAAAAATGTCCTTTACATTTTTTTTCGTAAAACTAATATTTTTTGAGTTATTCGCGATTGAAAGTAATAGTTTTTCGACGAAAAATTTCTCTACAACCAATATGGACTGAGCTACGGCTTATGTTAACGCTTATGTTAGCTTTTACTCGTCAAATGCTAAATTTGAAAGATTCAACGTCAAGTAGCGGAAAATCTTTGCAAGGAAAACATAAAAGGTATTTTTTAAAGTATATAATTAGACCTTTCTTTTTAAAACAAAAAAGAAAAGTTTCTAGCATAAAAATTGAGCGAGTTATGATAAATATAGGGTCGGTCCCTACTTTTTTTTTACGAAAAGATCATTAAAAACAACCCCCTAATTCCCCTTCTAATTAAAATTGATCTTTACCTTTTTGCGATTCTTTTTATATATGAATTAGTAATACGTCCTAAAAGTTTGACCAATTTAAAATGCTTAATATTGGAAAAATTGGAGCTTAAAGTAAAAAACGATTTTCCGCAATTTTATAAACATAGCATTTTACTTCAAAAGAACTCCAACAATACTGGAGATACGAAAAAAATGCTGGAGAACCGAATTGTAGCTTTTAATTACAAAGATTTTTGATTGCTTAGATTTTTCTGTACAATAAATATTTGGCGAGATATGTCCAATTAAAGCCTCTATTTCAAGCGAGCACCATCTTGTTCAAGCCATTTAAACTTATCCCATTTTAAAATTAAGGGATTTAAAAGGATTTAATTCACATAGCCTTGTAGCTCTTAAAAACTCTACAAAATCTTGTTTTAACTTTCTATCATTAAAACTAACAAAGCTATGTTTAAAAACCAATGATTTTTTTTTCGAAAAATTCGAATAGCACAGCACACATCACCATAAAGAATTTAAAGTAGAGGGTTAAAAGCTCCTGATTTCAAATTTTTATGCAAATCGATACAGGACAAAAAAATTGCGAAATTTTGCCATTTTTTGGCTTTATTTCCGGGACTATAATTATGTGTCATCAAATTGTTTTAATTTGTCAAAAAATGTTTTTTTTTATTAAATCTAATGAGGGGTGGTTATTTAATGATTAAGTTATTGTAGTTAAATATTTATTATACCGTAATCTGTTAAAATATTTTTTCTACAATATAAGTGTCAATAAATATTTTTAAGATGAAAAAACATGTTTTTTTTTTTTAATTTTGTTATTAAGGGTGATTTTTAAGGGTTTAAACGTTACAAATATGATGTAAGATATAGCTCACAACATAAAAATATATTCATTCTACATATTTAGCTATGATTTTAATTTACATAATGTTGATTTCTTGCTGGCCATTTGGTTTTAACCAGTGCCAACACACACATACACTAAAATTTTTTGGCATAAGGGGTGGTTTTTACCCCCTAAAAATAAAAAGCACACCCTAAGCACATATAAACCTTTAATATTGAGGGTGACCGAAACTTAATTCCAAATTTTCATAAAAATTGAAACTACAAAAAAATCCGGAGGTCAAAAACCTTTTTTCTCCCCACAGACTGTACTAATGTATAAAAAACTTTTTCATCACTGCATGCTAACGTTTTATTAAAATTTTAGGAAATAGATCAAAAATTCCACTTTATTTGGTATAAACACAGTACACGTTATTTCGTGGTTGTGTTTTATCTTTTCTTAATGATGCCCGATGATGAAAAAAAACATTTAAAAAACTTATGAATCTCAATCTTAAGTTTTATTAAGCCGTAAAGCGACTTTTAAAAAATTAAAACTTTTAGTCTATAAATGGGAACTAAGGACAGTTCGGTACATCTTATAAAAATTCTAAAAGAAATCCGCTTTAATCGTGATGTCGCACAGCCCTACACGTAGGCAAGCAAATAAGGGTGTTTAGATGCAAAACGTCCCTCGGCGATGTTTATCATCTGCTTAGTTTTTGAGATATTGGTACCCTTAAGACTCTTAAATAAATTTTATTAAAATTTATGCATGCAATCTGATTTAAGTAATCGGAATCGGCAGTTGAATTGTAAAAGATCCTTATCGGTGCTGATTAAGTTACATTCGTTAATTTATTGCCATTACAAATTGCTTTTATATTTTTTGTTGCATGTTTTTATTGATGTCCATTGTATTATTGAATTGCATTAAAAAAAATGAGGGCATGAAACCTGATAAATAAGTAATATTTCGTTTTAATGATTCAAATTTGTTTTTTAATATGAAGATATCCAGAAACTAGCGTTTGTTTGTAGTTTTGACTAACTTTTATGTGAAGAAAGTATTTAAAATGGCGGTTTACAGTTCACTTAGTGTATACAGAGTAAGAAATTTAAGTATCGGCCTTTATTTCTTCACATATTCATCCTCCAAGTCTGAACACTTTTACCATCCTTGTGAGAATCTTAATCCACAGTTTAAAATTTAGAGCCACCCAATGCCTCTTGCAACAGTCCATAGAGATGGAAATCATATGGTGATAAATTCGGACTATAAGTTGGTTGTGGAAAAACCGCCCAACGATTTTTTTGAGGACAATAAATTTGTAGCCAATTGGGTAACAAAATACCACTTGACTAAACGGTTTCTCCTTTGGGAGGACATTAACTTTTTCAGTAAACAAGTCAAAGTAATAAGGGACATTAATTTGTTATCATTTACCTGTTACTTATTTTACCTATTTCTTTGCTACATACCCTTGAAATCAAATCTGCTTTTCTTCCACGATCCCTCCGAAATGAAATTTCTGGCACAATAATTCTAGTCTAGTCTTTTAAAATTCCAAGCTCAGAAAAGTTTTTTTTTAATTCTACTTCTAAAAATAGCCAGGCTAGCATCGAAGCAAGAAATCAGTACAATTAAACTATTTGAGGGGCCAAAGACTGTTTTATCAATCGCATAAAAGATAAAGTGCCCCCATGACAAAATGGCAATAAATATTTCTTTTCCTTTGCTCAAAGCATTAGTCAAATTTGTACTAATTCTTTTTTACCACTAATCTACTAAAATTAAAATTATTTCTACATCTAAACTAAAAGCCGAACTATTTGCCAAATAATTCGATTCCAATTTTACACTTCATCCTCCCGTTTTTTGCATCTTCCAATAATTTCTCTTATTCCTCATAAAATTTCCGAAATCATTTGGCACAGGCATTATTTTGATAACCAAAAATGAGCCCACAGGAATATATCAACCAACCAGTCTCGGGGTTATACAGACTTGTAGAATGAACAATTCTAATGGGAGGATTGGTTTGTTTAAAGGATAATGGGAGATTGGGCACAAAAAGCCCAAGAGGCTGCGCTGCCTCTAGTGATGAGCAAAGCAAGACCAAGACCGGGCTAGTCTTGGTCTTGGTCTTGGTCTTGCAAGTCTGGTCTTGGTCTTGGTCTTGCAAGCCCAAATAAGGTCTTGGTCTTGGTCTTGGTCTTGCACCACCCGGTCTGGGTCTTAGTCTTGGTCTTGCTGCAAGAGTCTTGCTGGTCTTGCTTTTTTTGGTAGTAATAATTTAAACTAAGCAATCTTAAATAAAATATATATTTTTTTAAAACTTACAAATAAATAAAGGTCGAGACTATATTTTTGCTTTAAAATTTTAAAATATACCAATTTTAACCTTACATATGTACATTTAAATTATTTGATAAAAAAGGATATTTTAAATATAGGGGTTTATTTATTTATAGCGCTTCATTTTAGTGATAGGAAATATTTAAATTTTCTTTGATGAAGCATAAAAATTACAATACTGAGTACTCTGAGGGCAGAAAAAAAAACTTTTTATGTCAACCAGATGTGAAATTTCCATGAAAATGATTCTGATATGTAAACATTGGTCTCTAATTTAAAAAAAAAATGTATTTAGGAAGCTTTTCAGTTTAAATAAACTTTCTATGTTCAAATTAGTCAAACATTTGCCGTACAAAGTTT